>JBCFXI010001945.1:0-34642 GCA_038496175.1 Ampulex compressa | reverse complement strand
GAGAGAGAGAGAGAGAGAGAGAGAGAGAGAGAGAGAGAGAATAAACCAAGTTACGGGGAAGCATCAG
The DNA here is from genome assembly GCA_038496175.1 of Ampulex compressa. NCBI lineage: Eukaryota > Metazoa > Arthropoda > Insecta > Hymenoptera > Ampulicidae > Ampulex > Ampulex compressa. The sequence continues at coordinate 34,575 of JBCFXI010001945.1, read as the reverse complement.
CGTGTCGTTCTCGATTTAAAAAGGCCGTGGGGATATTTTGAAAGAAGCAGAGCATGGCCCAGGAGGTACGAAAGCAATGGGAGAGGAGGGAAAAGGTAGCGAAAAATTGTTTGCGGGCACCGAGTCAAATTCCACTAATAAAGTAGGAGGGCAAGAAGAGGGCAAGGGGTTAGCGGGAGAGAGTGGTGGTGGGGGTGGGTCGGCCGATCGAAGCGAAAGCCGTGCCGGGAAGGCGTGAAACGCCGCGGGCCGCGGCAATAGCAGGGCCAGAGGCAGGGGGTGGACGCCGGGGTTCGGGACGGGCCAGGGGGTGAGGGGATGGAAAAATATTATCGGAAGGAAGGCACTCCCGGGTACAATGCTCGGAATACGTGTTTTTTTTCACTCTAAACACCGCGTCCCAGGAAAGTATCGGGTAGCGGGACACGCTCCACGCTCGACGTTAAACCCCTCGACCGTTCGGAACTCGCTACTCGTCGGTTACCTACGGTTAACTACGCGACAATACCTCGCTAATAAAACCGAGACACGTACGAAGGAATAGAATACAGAGAGAGAGAGAGAGAGAGAGAGAGAGAGAGTGGGGGGGGGGGGTGGAGGCGTCCATTGGTCCACAGGTTTTCCAGTGTTTGCCAGTAAAAAGTATGATTCGTATTCGCGTACGTCGATGCGGGAAAAGGGGCTGCGAACGCGAGGGAAAATATCGGTTGCGTGGGAAGGCATAAATCATCGGTTTTGATTCGTTCGAAGGCGTGCGGAAAAGGTGTATTCGCGCAACGGACGCGAACCTTGAGAAGATCTTGGGATAAAATTCGTGGGAACGTATCGAATCGCCCGGAGAATTCTCCGATTTTCCCACAACCGAGTTTCTCAAGACGATTAGGCCGCGGTAATTTTTCGCACGTTCGGTCGCTCCACCGAGTCTCGCACCGTACACCCTTCCGTTCCACGGCGTGGATCGTTCGATACGTCGAAATGATGCATCGATTACCGCGCATAATCGCAGATTCCTACCACCGGATCAACTCTCCTTCCCCATTGTTCCTCGTGCGCGTCGCACCGCCACCGATCCTCGCGCGTCCCAGGCTTTCGTACGCGCAGCGTGTATCTTTGTCTGTTCGCAGAATAACCTGACAGACGGAGAAGAAGATCTGCCCGAAGACGCCTTCTCCCTGCTGCCGGCGCTTCTAGTTGGTTCGCTAAACTTTCCATTCGATCGATCGCGACTCGCCCCTGGAAGATGGTCCGCCCCCACCTAATCCCCCTCCGTCGAAGGCTTCGATCCAAGCCCGCTCGATCTCTTCCCTCCTCTCTCCCGAACCCTCCACGGATGTTCCTTTCTCCCCTCCCCGGGACAACCTGGCGCGATGACCAGAATCCGAGCGTCGATCGACCAAAAACGACTTTGGTCCGGCATTAGTCCCTCGACGGAACCTCCATTCCGATTAATGGCGCGATGAAAGCGCCATCGATCGATGCGAAGAGGCCGAAGGAAACCGGGAAATAGCCGATGGTACATCAAGGTGGAAGGAGCGAAATTAACCAAGAGACGCGGAGGAGCGCGCCTTTTTTCGTACGAGTCGTTCTTCGTAGGGAATCGTGGGAATCCAGCGTTTGAAAGCGAATCGCGAAAGGTCTCGGAGCGCCCGAGTCCCCTGTAAGGTAGATCGAATCGAGTCGCGTATCGTCGGAAGGAAAGTGGCATCGACCGAAGGCGGGCCTCGGTGCGAAGCTCCCCGGGATCCTTCGAGGCTTCGAGGGGCGAGTCGAAAAGTCGAGGAGGGCGGCTCGATTTTCCATCGGCGCACCTCGTCTTCACCCGGTTTTTTTCTCGCCAGGATTTCTCTTCCTGGTCCTGATATTTTTATCCGTCGCCGGGAACGTTCTGGTCTGCGTGGCAATTTATACCGACCGCGGCTTGCGGAGGATCGGGAACCTATTTCTGGCCTCCCTCGCCATCGCCGACCTCTTCGTCGGTTGCCTGGTGATGACCTTCGCCGGGGTGAACGACCTCCTCGGTTACTGGGTCTTCGGGCCGCGTTTCTGCGACACCTGGATCGCCTTCGACGTGATGTGCAGCACTGCCTCGATTCTTAACCTTTGCGCCATATCCCTCGATCGTTACGTACACATCAAGGATCCCCTCAGGTAAGATTCGATCCTCGAGCGAGGGATCGCGATCGTGGATAAAATGTGCGATGAGGCCGGTTTGCGATCAGATATGGCCGCTGGATGACGAGGAGGACGGCGGTGGCCGGAATCGTGGTCGTGTGGCTCCTGGCGGGACTCATATCCTTCTTACCGATCAGCCTAGGCCTTCACAGAGCGGGCCAACCGATGCCCTACGACGACGAGATCGAGGTAACCTTCGCTCTCGGCACCCTTCCAATTTCACGATCATTCCGGACGAACGTCCCGCGAGCGGCTTGGCCCTACGACCCGCGAGATTGCACCGCGAATCCGGAAAATTCTCATAATCGATTGTCGGTTCGGAAGGAATCGTGGCGTCCGAATCATTGTGCGTACTCCTCGCGAGATCGCGAGATCGCAATAGCGTTTCTGTATGCCTCCTCCGATGCTTTCAGGAGCATCCTACGTGCGCCTTAGACCTTGCGCCCATCTATGCCGTGGTCTCCTCCTCCATATCGTTCTTCGTGCCCTGCGTCGTAATGCTGGGAATTTATTCCAGGTGAGCCCACGTTAATCGAACTTAGAACGGTGCCATTGCGTCCCTAAATTCGATTCTTCTCTTCCTTTCTTCCGGAAAGTCGGATCGAGAGGACTCCGAGCAAAGTCCCGCAGGAGAGCGAGGCGCGTTGTATTTTCGAAGGACTCGAGATGCGCGTTGAACGATTCGCGATACCGATTCGCTCTGCCCCTCGAGAACCGCGAGGGCGGATTCGCGATGGTAATTTGTCCAAAGACTCGGAGAATCTCCCTTCGATTTCAGGCTCTATTGCTACGCGCAGAAGCACGTGAAAAGTATTCGGGCGGTGACGAAGCTGCCCGACACTTCAATGGCCAAAAGCTTTCGCGGCAAGAGCGGCCGTTCCAAGCCACCAAAGCCGCAGACGAAGACGAAGCCGACGAGTCCCTATCACGTCTCCGACCATAAAGCGGCCGTCACCGTCGGCGTCATCATGGGCGTTTTCCTCATATGCTGGGTGCCCTTCTTCACCGTCAACATCGTCGTCGCTTACTGCAAGAGCTGCATATCGGGCCGAGCTTTTCAAGTACAAACTCCCGCACTGGATTCAGATCGCGCCTTTCCTCCCTCGCTCTTTACGCCCCCTTTTTTCCACTTTCGGATAACGATTTCGTTGACGGCTCGCCATCCGAGAATCAAAAAGCGCGTCGTCCTTCGGAGGTACGCTGCTGTGGCGTATAGAGGCTCGGCTGACGATTCCCTTTTGGAATCCTTCAAAAGTCTTTAGAATCGAAGAAGAGAGAAAAGGGAGGGGGAGAAAGCTGGCCGGCTGGATCGGAAGCATCGAGGGAGGCACCCTCGAAGGCCCCCGATCCAGGCCCTGTCCGCGAAAGCGATAAAAATCAATTTACGGTGAATCTGCAACAGGTACTGACGTGGCTCGGCTACAGTAACTCGGCCTTCAACCCGATCATCTACAGTATCTTCAACACAGAGTTCCGAGAAGCATTCAAGAGGATCCTGACGAAGGGCGCCCGTGCCAGGGGAAATCAGCCGTCGACCAGCGAGTGCGGGGAGTTTCGCTCGGTCGTGGTGCAGAAGAGGAACGGATCCATGGTGGAGTGCAACATCAGCCCGCGTTCGAGCGCCGACAGCTGCCAGGTCGGGCCCATGGCGCAGAGGCATCGCGACACCATCGTCAGTGCGATTTAATTCCACCCACTCGCTGGATCCTCCCTCCTTCCTCCTCCCTCCGCCAGCCAGCCCCCAGCCACCCCCCAGCCACTCACCGCTCCCGACCCGCGATCGACCCTCCGACCGCGCCGCTCCTGTGCCGGAGTCATTTCCAGCGCTCCCGCGGAGATTCCGGCGGTACTCGCGCTCGCTCGACCTCCGGATCCTCCTCGGTACGCGCGCTGGCACTACTCCTTTCTTACCTCTCGATCGCGCTCCAATTTCACTCCTACGCGTACGAAGGACCAACGTCGAAGTAGCGATGGCACTCGCGAAGGCTGAAATCGATTCCCTCGAGCGCGGAATCGATTTCACCGCGTACCTGGCTCGGGTACGACGTCTCCCTTGGCATACTTTGCACGAAGACGTAGTTCTCCGTTAGACTCCATATTTTGGCGTTGCAAGCTCGAGACCCGTAGTACCGAGTAGGCCCGACCGCGTGGCTTTCCAAAGATCGTGGCGAAGCGAAGGAACCGAAGAGGAACGACGGACGATCGTCGATTTCTCGCGAGGAAGGCGGGCAGCTCCGTCGTTGCGCGCCTCATCGCTGACTCCGGCACTGCGTACGGAGGGTTCGTTGACCCTTTGACCGCGTAACATTTTACGCCCAAACAATGCCCTTACGATCGTCGTTTCATCGTGCGCACCCTTTCGTGGCGTCTTCCTACGAAGGTTTCTTGGTGAAAAAAAAAATATTTATAATATTTTATACGTCGCTTTGTAGCCCCGCTTCTGCTCTTCCTCTTGTTCCTTTTTCAATGTTTTCGTTGCAAATCCTTTTAACGAGTATTACCACGTTGACGGAGAAACGATGGTCAAAGGGTCGAACCTCGCTGGTTGGCTCCGCTCCGCTGCAAGACCGTTTCGACTTCCGACAATCTCGAAAGCGACGCTTCTCGAGATCCCTATTTGCCAAAGCGGTTTGATGCGCTATAACGAGCACAAGCCCGAGTGCGTAAATTTCTTGCGGAACACGAGGATATGCATCGGTCGTACAACGCGACGAACGGCATTCTTTTTGCAATATCACGATGTACATTGACCGTGCGAAGGACATTTCGCGAGGAAAAAATGTAATGGCGATAAGTCGTGGGCAATTGGAGAGAAGGGATAGGAGAGGAGAGCACGTCTCGTACGTTGACGCGCTTCGTCGCGAGCATTCTCCAAGGCGGACAGAAAGCGCTCCGAGTTCCGTCCTACGGGGGCTCAAACGCCGAGACCTCTTCGGCCAGAATCGCGTCCGACCGTCTGGAAGGCGGATCAACGAAACGCACCGTTCTCGATCGAACCCTACGCGTGGCGTCAAGATGTACGACATCGCGAAATCCTCGTGCGATGCTGCCTGCATACGTCGTTGAACTTTTCCTTTCTATCAGCATGTACGATAACTATCGTGGTTACGTGTCGTAGTTTTAGGTACCCGTATCAGCGGTCGGACAGAAAAAAAAATTTTACCGAAAAAAAAATCTTACTCTAACCTAAGGTCGTCGGTAGTGTCGTAGACAGATGTTATTGTAAGCGATAAGAACATATCGAAAATATACATATATGCATATGTGCATACACACGCACAGACACACACGCACACAGACAGACACACAGACACACACACTATTGTAGGAAAAGTTCAAGCGATGGATCCGCAGACGTTTTCCGGCGCCGATCGCCGGGAAGGAGTTTTCGAACGAACAACGAGGAGAGCTTCGACACTGGTTTACACCGATTTCGATGAAATTGGATGGGTCTTGATCGACGAATGCGGTAAGCTCGACCGCGATCATAGCGATCGCGGATACTCATCGAGTAGCGAGAACGATAGGCGCGAATGATGGAAGAATCGATCGGAGAAACGAATCCTATTGGCACGATGGTCGTTGGTCCGGAAAGGGAAAAGATCGTTGGCAAGTTTCCAATGTCGAGGCTGTGGGAGAGGGCTCGCGTTTGTCGTGGACGCAGCTAGATCCGCGAGCCCGACGAGCGTGCTTGAAGTTGGTCGAAATCGGTGAGGACCAGGGCCGAGTCTAATTCCGAAGCTCTGTAAGGGCGTAGCGTGGATCGGGCGGAAGGATAGGAGGGCTGGGGGGTTGGGGGGTTGGGGGGTTGGGGGTTGGGTGGGGGCGATGGGAGTCGTGCGACCGGCGGAAAGGATAACGTCAAGACAATCACCCAGAATGTAGTTCGAGGCATATCCGTCAAACATAATCTAAGGATGTAAATTTGGACCGGCTTCGCGGTCGGCGCGACAGAGGGAAGGCAAGTTGGGAGTCGGGGTACGCTCTCGTAAAGTTCTCGCTCTCGTAACTATACACAGGGGACAACGTCGACGGAGGATCCGCGATCGAGGGCTGGACGAGGATGTCGCTCGAGGAGCCTTTTGCCGATGTTAACGTACGCCGAGTCGTAGCTTAATAGTTATTAGAAGATGCGGCAAGGCCCCGCGCAGATTCATTTGACATCGTGTAAATAGCCATTTATTTATTTTTCTATTTGACGGGGCACGGAGATACGATTCGCATCTGAACATGACAAGCAATACTCCGCGCAGGCACTAAAGTATTGCCAGATCATGGCGCGCCCGTCGAATCTAACTCGATTATTGCGTAACATATCCGAACGGAGGAGGTCGTCGCTCGGAAACTTTCCTCGAGCTTCCTTCTTACATCCGTATCTACGATGCAACCTGCACCGCGTTCCGTCGAGAGGAAGAGAGAGACGGAAGAGGGGAGAAGGCGGTACGTCGGTGGACCTGTCCGTCGATTTCCTTTTCGGCCCCCCCTTTCCCTTCTTCGTATCGAAAGAATTAGAACGGAAAGCGCAGGCTGTATACGGGTATACCGAGGTATTTTGCTTTGCCCTTGGCATCGATCCGGCACGGAACGAAGAAAATCCACGATTACTATCTCGATCGAGCGCTGGGATAGGTTTGGAATTCGAAATAACCGATTTTTAGCGTCGATTCTTGCGACGGTTGGAGAGTCCGCCGGTAGATTAGCCGTATAAAATGGAAAGAGGTAGAGGAACCTCTCGACGAATCGTCGGGTGCGCAACGTTGATGTATACCGATAATATATTCGAATGGTCGTTCTCTGTAAATATATTAGAATAAGAGTTCCACACCAGTATTGCGGCTAGAATTCTTTTATTGACAGCCAAGAGCCAGGAGCCATGCTTCGGGCTCTATCCCGGTCCGATCTCGGCTCCCGCATTATCGTCCGCAAATCTCGATTTTCCCCGCTTATCCTTCGCACCCACCTTTGGCTTTGGCCGTTCCTATCGATCGAGTACCCTTTTGTAAACCATCATCGGCCCCTTTTCCACATGCCGATACTTGAGAACCGCGCTCGTCAGGTGCATCGGTCGGGTATCTCGCCATTGGCGCCGATTCTTCGGTACCTTCATGTAAGTCAAGACTTTTTCGGAGGTGCCCGGTATGATCGGATACAAGACCGTGGCGGCCACTCGAGCCGTCTCCAAGCCGAGCGCCACGGTGGCATAAATGATTTTCTCGTTATTCGACTTGGAGGAATCGCGCAGCAGGTGCCAGGGCTTGTAATGGTCGAGCGTGCGATTGGCGGTGCGCAGAGTCGCCATAACCGCGTCCACCAAAGCGTGCAGATTGACGTTGGCGTAATGCTGTTCGGCCGTCGTCTGCAACGACTCGAGCGCCTTGATGTTCTCCATGGCGGCGGGGGAGTACAAGTGGTCGAAGTAGTCCGGCAGTTCGGGGATGTGTCCGTTCGGTAAGAAGCTTTGCTTCGTGCAACGAGTGATCAAATTGCCAAAAGTGTCGGCCAGCTCGGCGTTCAACACGTTTTGCACCCTGACGGGATCGTAATCTGCGAATCAGAAATGCGAAGAGCGTTGATCCCTTTCGAGCGGCGTCCCTCGGCAGCTTTACTTTCGACGAGCGGCTACCAAGGGGGCGCGCGCGTCTCGAGCTCTTGCGATCGTCGCCACTTCATCACCGGCGCACCGGTGGTAAGAAATCGCGCCGCGATATACGGCTATGCCGTACGCGACACTCGAAAATCGATCGGGGAGCTCCTTATCGAGGGGTAAGACGCTTTATCGGAGTTCGTGGAACGATCAAGGGTCTTTTGCCTATCGATCGATAAGCGTCCAACGGTTTATCTTACTTGCATCGGAATCCAGTACAGCTCCTCTCAGGAGGAAGTATCTCAAACCTTCCGCCGTAAATTGATTCGCAGCATCGAAGGGTGAAACGACGTTTCCCTTAGACTTTGACATCTTTTGTCCCTCGACCAGCCAATGCGAGTGGCACAGAAGCGTCTCCGGAGGCTTGAGGCCGGCGGCCATTAGGAATGCCGGCCAGTATATGCCGTGGAATTTCAGTATATCCTTCCCGATTACCTGATTTTAAAAGTACTTTACCCGCTGTCCCTTAACGAATACTCCTCGCCTATTTGCCATCGTCCTCCTAGGATCGTTCTTTTCTTTTCTTTCCCGAGACCGATAAGCGAAAAATATGGAATGTAGGTACCTGCACCAGGGGTGGCCACATCTCCATATCCATCTCCTTGTAGCGTCGTATCGCGGTCAAGTAATTGACGAGAGCATCGAACCATACGTAGATCGACTGAGATTCGTCGGTAGGCACTGGTATTGCCCAAGGAACTCTGTCTTTGGGTCTAGAAATACTTAGATCTTGCAGACAAACACCCTCCTCTACCCATCTCGATAAAATTTTATGATACACCGCTGGCCTCACCGCCCCTTCTGAATACAAGCGATGCGTTAATATCAGCTTTGCGCGTGCGGTTAAGTTTTTCCCCGACCCACGTATGCCGCGTACCGTTCGAGAGCCACTGCTTTAAATCATCCTGAAATGCGCTAAGTCGGAACTTGTAATTCTCTTCCTTGGTCCACTCTACCGGATTTCCGGAGTCTTTCGAAACTTTGATGGATTTTCCATCCGAATCTTGTACTTCTGTCACATCCTCTTCCGAGAGAAAAGCTTCGTCCGATGGGCAGTACCATCCGGAATATTCTCCTAAATAAATGTAACCGTTTGACGCTAAGGTATTCTGAAAAGATCGATTCCTTCGCGTTCATCATTACTGTCCCATCATTTTGCTTGGTTTAATACGCCTAGAATATATTCCCACCCAGAATTGAGAAACAACGTCGCGATGCTCCTCGCTGGTTGTCCTAATAAATGTCGAGTACTGAATCTCAAACGTTTTGTTCATGTTCAAAAATTGCTGAGAGACGAAGTCGCAATAATCGTCGAGAGGAAGATTGGCTTTATTCGCTGCTTTTACGATTTTGTTTCCATGCTCGTCGGTGCCTGTACTTAAAAATGGCGTGTGTCGGTGCATACGATTATATCTACTTATCGCATCGGCCAAAAGAGCGGTATACAGGTGCCCAATGTGCGGTCCTAGGATAGGAAAGATACAAACATTTTTATTGCCTTGTAAACAATGTTTCTCCACGTTAGCCATCTTTAGAACAAACAGACCAAAACATCGAAAATCGCGTACCATCGTTAACGTAAAATATAGGTGTAGTGATGTACGGGTTTCTATTATAAGTTATTATATGCCTCTTTATCACCTGGCCACCCAAAGATTGCGTCCTTTTTTGCAATAAAGGAGACAACCGCGGCTGTACGTAAGGAGACCTTTGTTTACGGGAAGAGTTGTAGGCTAGAATTAAAAAATATTCGCGATCAATGACGGTAATGGATCCCTTTGGTTGTTTATAATTACAAAAGATGGAAGAGGCGAATATCATAAATAATGTGTTGTTCCTTCAACTGCCAAATAGCTTGTATACTTATCGCAGAGAGAGTTTACTTATATGCGGTTAATATTATTAGATTTGTAATTTATGCAAAATAATACGATATTAAATAGTTTATTTTAACAGTTTTATACACAGAATTAATATATCGATAATGGATACTGCTTCGTAAAACGATTACGATCTCTACGGTGTACGAGGCTCTAACGATATCGTTTCCAATTGTGCAATGAGGTCCATGTGCTTAAACTCGTTCGGCTTAACCGTGAAGGTTTCTAATAACTGCAATCTTTGAGCATTTTCGGTCGAATAGTAGAATTGCAATTCGTTCGCCAAGCACTGTGCCTCCTGCACGCTCATATATTTCATATCAAACTCGCCGCGCATAAGAACGATGCCTTTGTTATCCTTAAGTTCGGTATAATGTATCATGGTTAAGCATTCCGGAGCATTTTCCTTGTGCGCCTGATACCATAAAAGCGGAGTCATATGAATTTCCGATCCAGAAAATTGAGTGACGACGAACTCGTAGCCTTGCTCTCTTGGCAAAGGTAACAAAAATGTGGGATATTTGGTTCCACGATCAAACATTTTATCAAACTGTTCGGGTGTCAATACGCCACAGATACAGTCCTTTCCTTTATGATATTCCTTCCAAATTTCTATAATTTCCTCCTTTGCCGTATCTTCTATCATGTCAACTTTCATTATACGATCTAACCGAGCATCCTGCTTGTAAGAGCCAGGGTCCAAAGTAGGCTTGGCTCTAGATCGATACAACTCACGCTCCCTTTCGTGCTTCTCTTTAACAATAACAATTATTATAAACTACGATTCTCGTACGATCGTGATCATGATATGGCGCAATGAAAGGATGGGTAGACTACGACGTACGTTAATGCTGTATTACCGTATCGCATACCGATCTCAGAGGGAAATAAATTAGACGACGAGATAATTAAAGCATGTCGACAAAATGAAGTATCAACGATCGATACAGACAGCATCGATGATGCACGTCTAAAATTGCCGGTGTAACAAAACGGTAACTGTATGGAAGAAGAGAAAAAAGCATTCATAACAGAAAAAGTAAGTTGGAACTACCTTTCCTCTCCGCGATCTGAGCCTCCTGGGCGCCAATGCGCTCGAGAAATTCGTCCGGATTTGTCTCCTGCAATTTCGCTATCTTTCTCGCGTATTTATCAAAGTACGGATTTTTTTTTAGATCCTCCAAAACTTTGTCTAACCTGATCCGGGTACTCATAATGAACCTTTTGTCAATCCCTTCGACATCCGTAAGAATGTGCTTCAACAAACTTCCTTGGGATTTACGTATCGTGTTTTGCACTAGCAGAAGGGCCATCGATGGTAAACAATTTGAACGATCACCCTCTCATGAATCCGCGAAAAAAAACCCACGATCTCGATATAACCTATACAGCGTTTTACACGTTGCGTCCAGATGTCGCTCTTTGTCAACGGTTTCTTCCCTTATCTCTATAGGTGCATACACGATTCGACGTGATCCTATATAAACCACCGCGCGTTATTTTATTTATTTTTCGCTGTAACAACGCAGGCATTAGAGCTACGCGACGCAATTTAGAGTTGAGGCATTGCTTGCGATTAATCCTAAGAGCGCCTAAAGAGCGACAAACTGTTCTGGTATGTCCGCGATAAATTTCGTACGGTCGAATAAGTAGCACAAGGTTCCGGCGAATCAGTGCCGTCTCTACGAGGAACCGAGACGCCGCAAACTCACGGTACTCCACGTTTGACCTACATTCTACCCATTACCGCTACAATAACCGGCTACCACAGCCCGCGGAGACATTTCACCCGCAACTTTAAATCTCACGCTTTGTCGAACGAAGATCCCATTAAAGAGCAAATTATAATGCAAGCTCAACTGTCGTTTTTGAATATTTAATATGGTCGCAAGCGCAATCCTCGAGGTTGAAAATGTTTTTTTCTTTCGAAGCACCTGAAAACACAAAATGAAACAGGTGTTTCGTGCGACTAAAGTAACAGTACAAACGGTTTGTCATTGATTTTAATGCAGGATCGGAGATGAGCATTCGGGTGGAATATTTATTTTATCCACCGCTCATGTTCCTAATGAGAGATATTTTGTCGCATATCAACGACAAAGAACGGTCGACGGCAGCGAGCAAGAGTAGTTGGATCCCGATTGAGGACCATCGACCAATATTCCAAAGACATCATCGCATTTGGGCCGCGACGACTGACGCGACTCGACACGCTCCTGATGGAAATCTGGTACGGCGAATCCAAGCGAGATACTTCTCGACGTTATATACTCCATCGTGAAACGCCTTGCGGCGTAATTATGCAAAATATTTCCCCCCTATTTAAATATCACCCTTCACAATTTATAGGATTATTCGGCACTCCTAGGAAATTCCGGTTGTAGAAAAGTGAGGACGCTATTTTGAACGCTCACTGGTCGTGACGCATCGTTTCCGCAACGTCAGTTGTTCTCGTGCTCCTAGCGAAAGGGAAAATGTCGGCGTATTGGTGGGGTTTGTTGTGCCACCAGTGACTTTTGCTACAGTTTTTTTTCGCACGCACTGGGAAAAATTCCATTTTTTTTTTCAATACGACTACCAGAAAGGGATCGGGATATTTCCCTTTGGAAGGAGCGAACGTGAGTGCGCCGTTCGGTGCAGTCAGTAGATTTGGTTCCCTAGGTGAGCCAGCACCAGCGACCGCCGTCGGCTCTTACGAACGAAGAAGACGGTAGAGAGAGGCCACGAGTGACATGGCGTCGTTGGCGTTGTCAATAGCGAAGAATGAGTTTATCGTGGGCGCCAAGTACAGATTAATGAGAAAGATCGGATCTGGATCGTTTGGCGACATTTACCTAGGTATCAACATCTCTAATGGCGAGGTAAGGAGTACCGTTTCGTGGGACGACCCCCCATAGCCCGACCCCTTTTTCTCGTTCTCCTCTCATTTCTGCCTCACGTTCGCCGATTCGCACGCGGACGCGATTTGTCGTTTCCCGTTCGATCACCTTCTTCGATGCCCCGACCAAAATAAATACCAACTAGAATCATTTTTAGAAGTAGCCTCACGATAAATATCTTCAGATGCGCTATTGTCCTTTTTTGCGCGATATTATGTGCCTATCATGTTCAACGTACTACGAAAACACTTTCGGTGCTCCTTCTCTACTTTTCTCTGAACCTTGATAGACGTCTAACCATCGATACCAGCTTTGTACGATTCTATAACCGATCAGCTATGTTTTGTTCCTTGCGCGCAACAATCGCTTATGCGCCACTAAAATGCGTTGAGTATCCTCGTATTCTAGACGTACGTTAGTTACGCTGTTATCTACAAAGACTACAATGTAGTCGTTGTAAATGCATACGTATCTGCCAACAGATCTATCTCTTACGAGCAACACATGTAATTATATTGGCAGAAACTAAACGACAACTTTCCATGTAATAATTTTGGTTTATAAATATTCCAATGCAATGTTCATACTTTTGAGCAAAGTACTATGGAAATTGCATCACCCATGTTCGAATAAATGTGGATTTAACGAGAAGTTTTTATCCTTTAAGAATAATTTGATTCGTGTTTGGGACTTGGGAATATTTCGGTTTATCGCCATAAGCTTTTTGATGTTACTGGTAGTAAATTCTCTCTGCTGTTACCTTGTGCCATACATTACTTATGCATGGAAGTTTATGAATGTGCATAATAAATAAGTGTGCACCAAAAGTACAATATATTCTAATGCCTGTGATTTATAACCACTTACACATATACCTTCGTGTTTTATTCCAGGAGGTTGCGGTTAAGTTGGAAAATGTCCGCGCTCGGCATCCACAGCTTTTGTACGAGTCAAAGTTATATAAAATATTACACGGTGGTATAGGAATACCTCATATACGCTGGTAATTAAATCTTTTTCTATAAGATTTCATAAACTCTTTTATTGAATAAGTATCCCAAGTAAGACCTCGCAGTATTTAAATCTAATAAGGGTGTAAATCGCTATTAAACATCGTAACTCTATATGTATTAAAAAAAAATCTTTCTGTTCTTGAATGCAGGTTTGGTCAAGAACGAGAGTATAACGTTCTCGTGATGGACCTCTTGGGTCCGTCGCTCGAGGACCTTTTCACTTTTTGCACGAGAAGGTTTACGATTAAAACGGTCTTGATGTTAGCAGACCAGATGATCGGTAGGGTCGAATTTGTTCACTGCAAACACTTTATTCACAGAGACATCAAACCAGATAATTTTTTAATGGGTATCGGACGTCACTGCAATAAGGTACGATTCCGATTACTACATAATTCCAAGCGTAATTGCAATCCGTGCCCAAATCGTGGACCATTTAACGATTCATATTTATTTCAGCTCTTTCTTATCGATTTTGGATTAGCCAAAAAATATAGGGATAGTCGCACGAGATTGCATATAATGTACCGGGAAGACAAGAACTTAACAGGTACCGCGAGGTATGCATCTATCAATGCACACCTTGGAATTGAGCAGAGCCGACGTGACGATATGGAATCGCTTGGGTATGTTCTCATGTATTTTAACCGGGGCTCATTGCCCTGGCAAGGACTCAAAGCCGCGACCAAAAAGCAGAAATATGAAAAAATTAGTGAAAAGAAAATGTCCACGCCCGTAGAAGTTTTGTGCAAGGTAAATCTTACGTCTTTGCACCTCTTATTCTTAAAAATAAACTTTCTCTCATTTTGACCTACGATGTATCATCGTAAATTTATACCTCTAACGGTTTTAGCGATAAGAAATATCTCGTACTTAGATATTCGTAGATGTAAAAGTACAGGGGGCCTCTTTCTCCGTATATCGTTTATATATTCTAGAAGGGTATTAAAGAATGCGTGAAAAAGCTATAGCTTAGCAATAAAACGGCATGCATTATAGGCTACAGTTGATTTTACTCATTACTTGCAGGGATTTCCAGCAGAGTTTGCAATGTATTTGAATTATACGCGAGGTTTGCGATTCGAAGAGGGTCCGGATTATATGTACCTCCGCCAACTTTTCCGTATACTCTTCCGTACGTTGAACCATCAATACGATTATACATTTGACTGGACAATGCTGAAACAGAAATCATCGGTGATCGGTCCTTCAGCCGTCCCGCCAATCAACGGCGGTCCAGGCCAAACTACTCAAGGTACTCAGGGGCAAGGACAAGGCCAAGGTCAGCCAGGCGCGCAGGCCAGCGCTCAATCAGGTATGATCGGTATTAAGAAATCTATAAATATCACTGGTCACAGTCTATCGATGGTTTGTACGGTTTGCCAGTGGGCACGTAGGCGTTCAACCAAATATTCCCCCGAGCTTTCTCATGCCGCATAATCGCCGCATACAGCTTTGTATTTCACCACTTCTCCGCACGTGTAACGTTTTGAAGAAGAAGTGGTACAATGCCAAGCCAGGTCCGTTGCGCGGCTTCTTCCATTTCGTTTTTTATAAAAAAAAAAAAAAAAAAAATTGTCAACGATCGGCGTTTCCAACACATTCTCTCAACACATCTATGTATATATATGTATATATATGCTAACTCACAAAGTTTGAAATATTCCGGTGGATATGAGATTCAAACAAGTAGCACAAGCTTGCTCACTTCGTCATCGTAAAACGTCTGATCGTTTTGCGCGAAAGATCGTAATCGAACCGGGGTCAGGATTGCGCCTTAAGGTTAAAGTTCTTTTTTCATTTTTCAATAACGTAGAAAAAATAATGTAAGCATTCGTACCATCGCGCATACCGTTGGTCCAACGATATAACGCAAAGACGACCTTTCCACTTGTTGCAGGAGCACGCTAAGACTATAGATCTTCACGATAGTCCATCAATCCAGATCACAATCACTGTTGTGTCTCGAAAAAGGTACATGGCTTCACAAAAATTGCCATCCGAGGAGTGAAATTAATCGATCCTCTAAGTTTGCCGAAAGAGGAAAAATACGCGTTTACAGGCAATGTCGTTATCGAGGACAATGCAGGGAGGATACGTTTGCGTTCTCGTTGCTTAGAGTCTCGGTTGATTCACCTCTTTGGGTTTAAAATCTGAGTGAGATCGGCCAGGGGTGGCTCGTTCTTATTTTGTTATTACCTATTTAATTCACCGTTGATAATCATTAAAATAAAGGTTTTAATGCCCCAAAGACCTTTGTAAAAGAGTGCACGTGACAAAGTTGAGCGTAGCGAGTGATTTACTCGGGAATCGGAATATATATATATATATAATTTTGTTCGAAAGAAAGAGAGAAGCACCATTGGAGCACTCGAGCATTCGGGCATCCGACCATTCTTAAACGCTCCTCAGGAGCGGAGGGCGCATCGCGTCAAATTTTATATCTACTCTACGGATAGAAGAGAGCGAGGATGAGCGTATGGTTAACGAGCGCATGCAGTACGAGGATTGACACTAAGCGTACCAAACAATAGAGGTACGCTCTTGCTTCCCGACTCTTATTATTTCGAGCATCGGTACGGCACGGAAATAGCGTGCGCGCGTAACCCGCGAGGAAGGGTCGATGTTTTTCTCAGCCACGTCCTCGTCGATGGTATCGAAACGAGGTGCTTCGATACGATCGACCTCCGAGGACTATTTTACCTCTGCCCCTCTCTCTTTCATTATTATTATCCTACGCCGGTAAGCGCTCGTCCAACCAATAAGGAGACGAGCCGCAACTCGTTACGAAACTCGCTACCCTCGAGGCGACAATTTCGACGAGGCATCTTCTCACGTCGCATCGATCGAGGAACGAACAAAGTAATTAGCACCTCCCACCTGCCGAAAGTTCATCGTTTACTCTCTTTCTTTCCGTGGCTGTATTTAGTCGAGACACGGTAACGAAGCTCGGTGTATTCCTGAGCGAACTTTATTTACAGGAGGCCGATTGCAGGAGCACTCTCGGGCCAAAAGGGAGGAAGTTTGGCGTACGCGCCCCCGCCGCTCGAGAGCGATCCTGTAATCGGTGCCATCCGAACCGAACGACTTCTTCCGTATAGTTTTAATAGCAGAGACTGTGCAGCGGTATTTCCCATGCTATTTGCTTGGCCGTTAAGTTGACGAAAGTTGCGCGCGGCTCGGAGCCCGGCTCTCGGCTCTCGGCTCTCGGCTCTTGGCTCTCGGCTCTCGGCTCTCGGCTCTCGGCTCTTGACTCTTGGCTCCTCGCTCGTCGCTCATCGCCGGATCGAAGGGTCATCGATCGTTGGACTCTCGCTCCGGCCGGCTCTACGGCGACCTGCTCGCCAGGAATATAGAAAGATAAGCGGGGGCCCCAGGAGGCGGCGGGCCCCTTCCTCTCGCCCGAGGTTTTATTTGCATCGATCCTTACTAGCCGTTAATCCTCACGTCCATATTCCGAGCACTAGTGCGCGAGGAGGAAGAAAGGAGGAGGAGGAGGAGGAGGAGGAGGGAAGGAAGAGAGAAAGGAAGGGGTGAAGAGAGGAGGAGGCGGCGGAGCTGTCGATCAACGAAGCGTCGTTAATCGCGGCGCGTCATCATCGTGGAGCGTACGAAAAGGCATACCGAGGAGAAAAAACGTCCGGTCGGTCTTAACCCGGGCGTAAATACGGCTGGATCTTATATCTAATGTATTTCCAACAGGCCGAGCGCCTGATGAGAACATTATCTTTATTAAAATTAATAAATTGCGCGAACAGAGGTGTACATTACCGTGCAGTGAGAATGAATGAATAAGTTAATGAATAATTAATGATATATGCACTTACCACTATTCGATGTGTATATATGTATGTATACCTATACGAGGATATATGTATATATACATACGTACATGATGTATGTGTAATAAAATTGTGACAGTAATTAAGGCATACGTTATTTCATAAATACCGAAAGATACTTGAACGGTTTATTGCTCCTTTTATCTCTACAAATAAAAGCTGGAACGTTGTACTATAATTTTCTGTTTGATCAAATGTTAATCTTAGCGATAATACACGATTACGATCGACGTATATGGTAATAGTTGCAGTGATAGCGTAATATCGTTTGGTCGAGGTCGGTTCGGTAACTACCAAAGACCACGCAGTTTCTATATTGTGATATATTCAGTGTTTAGGGTGTACAAAAGAATTATGTAAATATTTTTAGATCGTATATTTGACAATTCTTAATACATATACAATACAGGAGCCGCGGAGGGCCTGGATTTTATCCTAAATTGTTAATATTAATGACATTGAGTTTATAACATAATGCTGCAAAAAGCTTATCGGCAACGATGCGCCGGTCATCGTGTTGAAGCCGTTCGGAAAATAAAGAAAAAAATTGCACGCTTGCAAATTGAATTGCTAGATTTAACCCGCACTCCTTTCTTCGGTCGCAACGATGATGGGAGAGAATATCGCGCGACGGTCCGGCTCTCGATGCCGTCCCCTCCTTCTCGCGTCTCTCCACCCTCTTTCCGTACAAAAAACTTGCGTACCGCTTCGAACTTTTATTCGCACGTTTTTCGTGCAACCGACGGAATATATACAAACATATATGCATATATACTTGTATTTGTATGTGCGTACCCACACACACACACAGGTATATATATATATATATATATATATATATATACCAATTTTTTCTACCCCACAGCGCATGCGTAGAAACGACGGATAATTTTAGGCGACAAACGCGGTATAAACGAATCGCGAATCGACGAGTTTATCGTAGCAAAAAGAACATGAATCAACGATACATCGCGATCGCGATGCGGCTGTGGTAGCATATTCCGTCATAGTAAACGACGCGAAATCACTGCGCGGCCAAAGTTAATAATGCAATAAACCGTGGACTTTCCTGAGCTCCTCGGTCCCCACCTTGATCGCGTAGGATCGTTGCTCGCCCTTGCGCGGTATCCTCACCTCCGCCGCGAGGAATTCCGTCTCCAACATCGCCGCCGCCATCTCGCGATTGGGGAAGATGGCGAATCCAGCCTCGGCCCTCGCCCCAGGGGTGCGTTTTATCGTCTCCTCCCACGCCTCGTTCTGCATTTTCGCCAAACATCGAGGCGCCTCCATTAGCTCGGGGCCCATTACCTTTTCCGTTAAGATTTTTCAAAATCCCTACTTACGGTCAACTTGTCGAGCCGCTCGTTCAGCGTCCTCATCGCGTGATGCCGTTGCACGACCTGACAAATCGCCATTCGACAGTTTTCGAAAGCCCTTTCGGGTGCCTCGGTCTGGTTCGCCCTCTTGCGCCTTAGATCCGGAACGGTCGGGGACGTGAGGAACTTGTCGATATCCTAGAAAAGGGGACTCGGTAAGGTGCGGTTCGTTATTTTGCGCGGACAAAGATGCCGACGGGTGGAAGAAAAGTGAGCGGATAACGATCCGGATTTCTGTCCGACCTTTCCCAGAGTACTGATCTTCGTATTCAATTCCTTGAGTTTAAGGTCGGTCTCGTTGGTGTTCGCAACGGGCGATATGGGCTTTAAGCCGTCCAACTTCTTCTTCTGCATATCGAAGAGCAACTTGTTCCTCTCCCGATGCTCGTTGCGAAGGGCCTGTCTGAGGAAGCTTATCTCCTCTATCAGTGCCTTAGTGTCCGTCGACTGCATTCCGGACGTGTTTAGGCTCGGGACGATGCCCGGCGCACTCTCCGTGCCGGACACGGACGTAGCGCTCTTCTTTCCGAAAGACTTGAGCCTTTCCTTCAACTGGCCCTTGTCGTTTTCCAAGCTCTCGATGTCCCTCTGATAGTGGTCCATCGTTTCGTCGAACTCCTTTTGCTGTTTCGGCAGGAGTTTTATGGATTATCGATGAGATTATCGACGAGTAGTCGAGGAATGCCGCTCGGGCCGCGATCGACGAACGTACCTTGCGCTTCAAATGATTCTGCGCCTCCTCCAATTTCCTCTTGAGCTTCTCGACGTTCAACTCGTGGTCGTGCTGCTGCGAGGCGAGTCGCTTTTCGGCTATATCCTTCCGGAGAGCCATCTCTTGCAGCTCCTCCTGCTTCTTTCTCAAATTCAATTTGATCTCCCTCATATCGTTCTCTCTGGCCTCGAGTTTTCTATTGGAAATACATCGAAGGATGGGATTAAGGAATTTCGGACGAAGGTCGCGAGACGTTTGGGCGGAATACCTGCTGAGCACTTTGGTCTCCTCCGACTCCTTAAGAGCCGCTTTCGCCCTTATCGAGATCGGCGTCTCCCGATCGGCCTCCGAAGCTTCCCGCTTGTGCCCGGCAATCTGGCCCGTTATCGCTATCTCGTTCTCGCACTCGGCCATCTTTTGGGCGAGGTTGGCCGCCAGCTGTTGTATCACCGTCAAGCTGGCCTTGACAGACGTCACGGGCCCCCGGTCTTCGGTGTCGTAAACCCTCTCGCTCGAGGCGGCGGCCAGTTCTTTCAGTTTATCCGCGGTCAGCCCCGAATCTAATTCTGAGCCGTTAGCGGTGATACCGGTTAGCGGCGTATAATCGAACCCTCGAATAATCGGACGAGCCTCGAGCGTCGCATCGAGTTCGTAGGCTCGTGGCCATCCTCGAGTCTCGTCCAAGGCGTAAACGCGAGGATCGATCCAAACTCCTCACCTCCATTGGCGATGATAGCCTGCACGGCGGACTTCAATAAATTCTGCAGGGTCTTCGTGATCTTGACCGCATGCTGGTAGCACGTGGTCAGCTGCTCGTTGCAGTCCTTGTCCAGGCCCAAATTGGCGTCTACGGAGAAGGAGGTGCCGCTAGGGTCGCGCGGCACTCGCCTCCTGGCGGATTTGAGATGCTGCTGGATCACCTCGCACGTCGTCTCGGCATGCTGACAGAGGAGCCCTGATCGGGGAGTCAAAGGTGGATGATGAGGCGGAACGCCAGAGACTTCTACGGGCAAGGATCGTCAATGACCAACCTATGTCACCGCCCTCCCCCTGGATCAGGACCTTTATGGCCGTCGCGTCGGTGGCGATCGCCTCGCAGGCGCTGCCCAACATCCTCGTGCCGTTCACCACCAAGCGTGCCTGATTTACGGCGGCGCCTTCTCCGAACAGTACCGAGAACATCGTGCAGAAGTATCCGCAGCACTTCTCGATGGCCTCCATCGGCAGGTTTTCATCGAGCTGGTCTCTCTTCGCCAAGTCTATCAAGGAGTCTAGGGCCTTCTCTTGCGCCGTCATCTCGAAATAGGCCGCGCCAGCTTTGAGCAATATCTCTGGGCTACAGGTGTTGAGGGCCGACTGGAAGCAGCCCAGGGCCGTCTGCAGGGCGTACATGTACGAACACAGGCGCGATCTGAAGGTGTACTGCGCTACCGAATGACCCTTCATCACGTTTGCCCTGGAGAGGGAAGGGATAAGGGAGGTGTAGTGCTCGAGGAACGTGTAGCCCCGGGCCATCGTGTCCCTTCGTTCCTTCCTCCAAATCTCGACTCGCTCGCCGAGATTGGCCAAATTCTCCCGCCGCTCCTTACGACCTTATCCTATCTCCTTACCTGTCGATCTTTTCCAACGACCTGTACTTCTCTCGAACCTGCGTCACCAATATCTCCGTTTTCTGTATCATTCTAGGTATGAGCAGGAGCGTCAAGATGGCATCGTGATCGCCGCCTCGCGTCAAGAACGTCTGCGACATGAAGGACAACAGGTAGGAGACGTGATACTTGGCCTCCTCGGATTCCAATCTTCGCAGTTCCAGATCGACCGCCTTCGTTTGAGCTCTCGTCTCGGCGAAGGTCTTCTGGAAATCGAGGATCTCCGCCAGCTGCTGCTCCGCGCCTGAATAACGGGCATTTCTACGATCAGCGTCCTTGGTTATTACCCCCTCGATCGAAAAACGATCTTATCCGACCTCTCACTCCGGACTTGTTGGTCTCCGTTGACCGAACGCGTTGTTGCAGCTGCAGGCACTGCTCCTGCAGCTGATGAGTGAGCTCGCGGAACTTGGCGATGGTGAGCTCGCGATCGGCCAGCGTCTCCAACGCCGCGTCCCTGTGCCTGTGAGCGTCGCGCGCCGCGCCCAACGCCAGGTCCAGCTCCTCGCGCAGCTCCAGCTCCAACTCCTTCGACGACTCGGCCAATTGGTCGGACATATCCTACGAGACCACGCGCGCCATTTAAGCCTCGCGACACTCTCGAGATATGCGCCTACGAATCAACGCCGCCATCGAGCTCCTCGATCATCTCGATGACCCCGATGAGGATGATCTTCCGAGAATTGCGAAGAGATCCTATTGGGTCACCCCCCCCCTCTCCCCCGCCCCAAAAAAAAAAGAAGTAGCGTAGACGCGGCGTAGAGATGGCGGAGCGCTAACCTGAAGGGCCTCCAGATCTGCTACGGCCTCCTCCAGCTCCGCCACTTTTTCTTCCAAGGCCATCTTTTTTTCGCCCAGTACCTCCACCATCTCCTCGGCGCCCAGGGCTGCGTCGACCTGCGCAAGAGGATAATCGTAAAGACCGAACGAAGAGGAGAATGCGCCAATGCGATCGCTTCTGTGGAAAGGAAGGGGCCGAGAAAAAGAAATGTGCGCGAAGCGGTTTGTTCGTCCCTCTCGCATACCTGCTCCTGTAAGTCCGCTATTTGATGCTCCATCTCCTCGACGCGGGCCGACAATTTCTCCTTGGTGCGACCCAATTCCAAGATCTCCGACTTCTTTTGATCCAAATCCTTCTGCAGCTTGTGAAACTCGTGCTTCTCGTGCGCGGAAAGGTCGCGCATTCGCACCAAGGTCTCCCGCAGCCTACTATTCTGCTGATCCAATTGCTTCACCTCGTAACTGGACGCCCCTGTGGTGGAGCCTCCGCCAGCAGCCTATGCCGAGGAACGTTCTTTTGTATATTCCGATAAGAGGGACACCACGATGAATTTGTTGAAATTAGGCGAGACGACAAATCCGCCTCTACAACGCGCGCGATCCTGGTTATTGCGAATACTCGAAGAAAAGTTGATCGGACGAGAGGTCCGTGCGACTTATCGAATAATACGCTTTCGGAATGAATGCCACTTTGCCAATATCGTACCCTCTCCGACATTTCGGTTCGCAATATTTCCAAATCCAACGTCTGCTCCTCCAGTTTTTCCTTAAGCTGCTCGAGTTCTATTTGCAACGTCTCGGCCTTCTCCTCTGCCATTTCCTTATCCAACGTTGCCATCTCGACCGTCTCGGCGAGATCTGCCATCTCATCTTGAAATTGCTCCCTGGCCGCGTGAGCTTCTCTAGCTTCCTGGCGAGCACGCTGAAGATCTCTCTGCAGGCTGGCCTGGTGTAGCGATAGGTTGTCGATGTGTATCGTTTGGAAGGTTTGGCATAGATTAGATCGACGCTATCCTGTTCGGGGACGCGGCGTACGAGACTTACTTGACTTTCCATGACTTTGGCTTTAAACTCCAAAAGCTGTTCGAATTGGAGCTTTGTCTTTTCAAAGTCTTTCATTCTCTCCTTATCTTGCGCTCTCTTGACTCGTAGAGTTTCCACCCTTTCGTTCAAGTCGCGCACCTGCATTTTGTTTTCATAGGAGATGGCTGTAATTTCAAATTAGCGGAATGGAAGGACGCGTAATATCCATGATCGCTCTACCTGCGCTTTCAGATTCTCGTTCTCTTGCATCAGTTGTAAATGCGACAGTTTTTCTTCCACGAGATTAGCAGCGGCCGCAGATCCCGCCATCGCTTGACCCGGTACGAATTGTGGCTTCAGGGTCTCTACAAAACCTGTCTAAATTGTACAAAGTCGAATAAAGCGAACGTTTGATTATAAATCGGGTGTTTTTTTAATTATCGCAGTAAAAAGAAGGGTCTGGCGCCAAAGAGCTTCTCCTAGTTCCTCATAATCCGCATACCTGCACGGCCCTTAGACGTGTGTATTTTATGCAAACGAATAGTTTATGAATGAGACGGTGCAAAGAAATATAAGATAACGTACTTATTTTTGATTTGCGGTAATGAAAAAAACACCCCATATTTTCTGTACAAAAAGGAATATATCTCATGATAGTGTTGCTTATGTGTACACGCTCAAGAGAATTAGTCTATCTTAGAGTGATTAATGAGATTAGTTGTGACGGAAGACACCAACAAGCTACACCGAATGTTTCTATTAGTTCTACCGTGTAGAGGAGAGTTTGGTCGATGAACTGAATAGTGTTGTATGGTATTTTTATATAAAATTTGCTATGCCGCCGCGTCGACTAATTTGATCTATCGTGTCCTAAAATATTGGTAAATGTCACCTGCATTCTTACATTAGGGGAAACTAATTCTTGGTAAATAAATGTAAATAGGTTATTGGTCAGGCAAAATTACACCTTTGTGTCACGATGCTGTTAAGTGCTTGTGTATACTAATTTATTATTACCTTTGTGAGTGATTACAAGAGGAATTTGGCGTAACGCTTACATGCCGGTAAGCACGTCTCTGAATGCCCCTTTCTCTTGTAAGTCACGACTATTAAAGCATCGCAAAACGTAATCGATGAGGTAGATGCTTAACGTAACAATGGATATGACAGAGGGTAAAGTGAAATTGGTTCGACGATCCGTTAAGAACAAAGTGAACCCATCAAAGTGCAATGATGCTAGTTGTTACGAGGTCATGTGTTACGGTGGTCATGATCGACAAACAACTAGTATGAGAAAGTACAAGATCAGATGAGAAAAATTGAGGTATTACAATTAACGAGTATTAATTACATTATTGTGATCATCTTGGGCCTTTGGCTTTTTGCCGGGAGGCGAGCTCGTGCTAGGGGACTTCTGAAACATGTACGTGCATTTCCATATGAATCATTCTGTGTCAACGGATTCTGCTGGCGAGTTCTCAAGATTTACTGTTTGCCTTCCACCTTGCTGTCGTGTACCTTCGTAAGTGAAGCGACCGTCCAAAAGGATATTTTTTTTTCGCTTTTTCTTTTTGTTTTTCTTTTCCCCTTTTTCTTTTTAGTACCATTACCGAGTCACAGAATAGGATTCTTTGGACATGGCAATAACAAATATGTAAATAATTTAGAAACCCGAAGGTTCAATCGCAGCAAACCAATGTTTTCCTGTTAGCGTAATCATGAAAATGTACCACATTTAGACATAAAGTTCACCTTAATTCTTATAACACGTATTACATACTTCATGCCTCGTTAAATCCTTTGGGTAAATCGCTGATAGTGCATACAATATACTTGATACGACTTAAGCTATTTAAGGTTATTGTTCCTGATTATGACAGCACCAGAATTAGCTAGACAGTACCTCGATAAACGAAGCTCGTTTTGCCGAAGTCGGTGCTGGTATGAGCGATTCCCCTGCATCCTTGCGTTCATGCTGAGATCCGGTTAAACTCTCCGTGCTTGGCGCGCTTAACAGCGTCCTGCTGCCCATCAATGATAAACGAGAACTGTAAGAGATAATTATCACGGTATATTTACCGCCGTGCAAATATTCTGATATAGACAAATATTCATACTAACGTAGTACAATTATACTGCGAATAAACTTACAGTGTACTTGAAGCGGGTGAACGATATACGAGGGACAAAGCATTAAAACAGTAGATAAATGTTTGTCAAAGGTATTGGCATCGAGAGTATGATATAGAGAGTACTAAAAGGCATGTCTAATGTAGAGCACCGTCATTTATACCAACAATAGGTTTAAAATAATAATGAGATACAACGCTACATTTGATATAGATCTATAGCACGTGGTAAGTAATGCGCCAATGATAGTGCGTCACAATAATATCCCGTTAGAGGTATAATAAAATTATAATTTCAAATTCAATCCTTCGTAGCAATTGTAAAAAGAGTTTGAAACGAAATTGTAGCCTTGATAATACTTGTGTACAATACAAGCGGTTCGATAGAGACAACAGTGATTCAGCCGAGTTCCAAACGCTATTTCACACAGATTCTTACCCAGAAAGTTTGTCAGATTGCTGGCGGGTAACGTGTGCGGGAGATGTTTTTCTCCTTACTCTTTTATGTCCAGCATACAGATTTCAAGTAATTATTAATCATACCTTCCCCAATAAATCTTGCCTTTGTGCAAACATTTTGATATATTAGCGATACAACAAAAAATATCACACCAAATATATACAATCATGTATATCTAATATCCGAAAATTGCGAGAACGATACAAATTTAAATCGTTAATTTAATACTAGAGAAGTACCTCAAATAAGAAACTTACGCAGTTGGTTCATTCCTGCGACGCGTGCTAATGCTAGCATGAAAATCACACCATCAAATGTAAGCGGACAAGTGCTATCGCCTAGTATCTTTAATGATCTATGCAGTATCTCATGTGCCAGTGAGATTATATCAATCGATGCAGTATAAATACCAAGTTAGAATTTCTAACATTGGAAAAATTTGAGTAGAAAAGATCATTGCGTGTAGAAAAATTCATCGGACGATCTTGGCGTATGCTATAACGCAGGCATATTCTAATACAATACTTTACTAGTCATGGACAAAAAGGTAGACGAAACATATATTCTTAGAGCGAAGGAAACGGAAGATCGTAAACGTTGTTAAGATAAATCTGATAAAAGCATCGGGTAAAGTATATACAATGGCGCACCTATTCAATCGGCTTCTAGCTCTCGCGGCGCTACTATCGTCCGGGGTGGTAGCACTACTACCTGCCGAAGATGGGCTAACGGGCTCCGTCCTATTACCAGATTCATCCAGCAATACGAGTTGAGATTGCCGTACGAACATTCCATGATTATCTGGGCACTGATAAAGCATAAAATTAGTATACGTAATCTTTCCAATTTATATCGACATACTTTGTAATATACGTTTATGCTTTATACTTCTCCCGACCCGCGCATTCTCTCCCAAACTTGCGATGGTAAATTTAAGACTCGAAATAAATTATATATTCTGTAAACGCTATCGAACATTAATCCACAGAGCGTCGCGCTTAAAACATTTGTTGCCTAATCTCAAATAGCCAGTTGTAAATAGGTTAGAAAAAAAATAGATGCTCACTTTGAAGTACGTCTGTCCTTTAACGGTACCATTGTTTTTCCCCTTAGGCTCGTCGAGTATAACGCCGATCCACTTTCCAGAGGCGAAGCTGGGATGGCCGATATAAGCGATGACTCCTTGACAATCCTTACCGGGTACTTCTACCCGCTGACCAGTCTTGTATGACATTTTGGTCGCGATTCGAATCAACAGCCCTGCCGTCCACCCGCTATACGCGCATCAGCCGTGTACCGATCTTTCGAAATCTACGCCCCTCCCGCCCCGCTTTCGTCGACAGGTGCAAACCGATCGACGTCTATTGGAAGGAGCCTCGGACCTCCGGATGGAAGATCCGAAATCAAATCTCACCCATCACCGATGCACAAATTTCCATTTGATACGTGCACCGTAGTTTCGATAACGAGGAGTGCACTTTAAAGCCAACTGGCCAAAAGCTAGGCCGAGTGACTTTGTCGGTGGTCAGCGCCCAAAATTGAACAAACAAACCGACGTAAAATAACCGATCTTTAATCCTTGAACCAGCATTAATCGTTGCGGACTTTTGTCGTCCGATCGATGGAAATGTCGCTGGAGAAATTTTTTACTCGGAAACGACAGATGAGCTTGGAATCGTAGCCATCCTCGTTTCCAATGCAGTAACGTCACCGCATCGAAAGTGCCTTGTACCCTGCTCCTTTCGCAATTTCGGCAGTATGATCGTCGCACCTTCTCGTTTTTCATACATTCGCGTTATCGATCGATATTTCTCCAACGACGAAGTATTTTATAAATTCAATGAAGGAGGCATGCCGTTCTTTGCGATTTTCGTATAAGCGTTTGTTTAAGAATTGCTCGATTTTCCAACTAAAATTTCAAGTTCAACTTTGCGACGTTTTTTACAAGGAGTTGATTAACAAAACTACACGACTTGATGAATATGAGTGTGCATGCATGTATGAACCGTACATGTATAGTATCTATCAGGGTTTTACCCATGCATAGCGCAAGTGTATTTAGGCCACGTTCACATGTGCGACATTCGACGATGAAAATCCGGACGGATGTGTTGTATTATTCCTGTCTATCATATGTACATACTGCATGGGTCGCATCAAAATAATATCATAACAATGTACTTGTAACATAAATCGCGTTGTAGTGTAACGGTTATCGTTGCACCGATCGAGAGAACTGAAGAAGGGACAAAGCGCTCGGACGATTAGGATAAGAAATAGGGGTTTAACGAGGCATTAATGTGCCAGCATAAGTATGACACTCAGTCAAATCTGACACTGGATATGCTCTAAGCATTCTGGATCGAACGTCGAATCTGTATTATCGTATTTGCATCGGGAGAAGCTAGTGATGGCTAATCACTATGAGGTTCCAAACTGGTATATTTCTGTAATCATTGCCTATGTCTTAGCGTTTAAGCAAAAGCGTTTACGTACGCAATGTTGTTGTATTAGTATGTTTTAGAGATTTACCGAATGAAAGTGCATATAGATCGTTTCTTTTAGGGCTGGTAAGCCTCCTGTAGGATTGCATCTGGACGTACTCAAGAGCGATAAGTTGATTCAGGTAATGTTAGCTCGTAATCGCCGTATTTGGTATGGTACGATCCGTGGATGCTAATGAGACGTAAAATGGTTGTCTTTCGACAGAAATTAATGGTGGATGAGAAAAGGTGTTACTTATTTGGCCGTAATCAACAGTTGAATGACTTTTGCATCGATCATGCTTCTTGCTCGCGAGTTCATGCTGCGCTCGTTTATCATAAACATCTCAATCGTGCATTCTTGGTTGATCTAGGCAGTAGTGAGTAAATTCATTGGCCAATGTTTCGATCGATCGTTATTGCGTATGTAGGCACATACATTTTTAATTATGAATCGTATTAGCGCATGGAACCTATATTGGCAATATGCGACTGGAAGCGCATAAACCTACTCAGCTACCTATCGACAGCACGTTTCACTTTGGAGCATCTACCAGATATTACGTGATACGAGAAAGGCCCCAAACTGGTACAAGACCCATCATAGAGGAGTTAGAAAAACACTCGGACGACACGGACGCAGGGGGTTTGTTGGGTTTACCGGAAACGGAGACGGAATTAGATGTATGTATATATCGATGTATGCGTATTGAATGTACGAAACATGAATTTTTTTCTTACGCAACGTGTCTTATGGAAATGTGATTGGTAGCATAATCCTGCAACTTATCATTTGCCTATTATGACATTAAACATTGGTCTATAGAATTTAACAGAATTTAATACGGCGCATAATCGACGCATATCCATGCTCGGTATAACGGACGATGAAATGCATAAACCAACGAGAAAACGGAAAAAGAAAGGAATTACTTTTAACGACGACGAGGAGGTCATTAATCCCGAGGATGTTGATCCATCCGTTGGCAGATTTCGTAATCTTGTACAAACGACTGTTGTACCTAGTAAAGTGGGTTTGCTGCCTTTTTATAATCTTAGAATTACAATATACTCGCATACACTATCCTAATATATTTCCTCCTTTGAAATCTCCCACCTCAGAGAATGCGCATGGAAGGTGGATTGATATCGCTTTCCGAAGATCACCACCCTTTGAAGCACCTTCAGCCCATGTCGACAACGCCTCAATTGTACCACGATTTGCCTCCAGAGCAATTCACACCGTCGTCCCTGTCGATCAATCCTTTTTCTACAGCCCTGACGTCTTTAACGTCGCGACTTGGCATTGCATTACCAAATCCAGCACCCGAGGTGGAAATGACACCCAGTCAAATACAAGCAGAAGTACAGCACGCCCCAGAAATTTCAGGTTCTGCAGAGGCACGGGGGATGGAACCAAAAAAGAAAAAGTACGCCAAGGAGGCTTGGCCGGGAAAGAAACCAATACCAACGCTTTTGGTATAAAATCATCGAAACACCTTTGGTGTATGTATAGTTTTATCAACGAGATCCTAAGAACTGAAATGTGCAAGGTACGACGTCATATCCGTTGCGTCAGATTTATATAAAATGTTCCATCGACAGTATATAATTATATCAATGTTTTTATCGTAATACCGATGGTCGTTCAGTTAAATTTAGAAATACGTTAATAACACGGAAGGTATCTCGCTTCTTTTACAGTCGTCCTATTGTTTCATCGTCGATTCTTCTTCGCTAATTCTCGAGCCAACGTTAATATTGTAATTAAAATTCTTGTAAGATAAATGCGTGTACGTGAAAAGGGTTCGAACTGATTTTAAAATAATCGTATCGAAAAAATGAAAAGAGTTTATTCTC
The DNA here is from genome assembly GCA_038496175.1 of Ampulex compressa. NCBI lineage: Eukaryota > Metazoa > Arthropoda > Insecta > Hymenoptera > Ampulicidae > Ampulex > Ampulex compressa. The sequence continues at coordinate 4,673 of JBCFXI010001945.1, read as the reverse complement.
CTAACGCTACATTTGCAACGAACGCTAAACCCTGTATTACTATAACACTGTTTTATTTTCCTCCACATCTAACTTTGCGCGAAGAATTATTTTGATCGAGTAAACGTACGAAGAATCGCTTAGTTTGGGGCATTATTTTTAGATACACTTTAGAATTCGTACAAAGAGAATTTTCCAAGCGGTTCTTTAGCATTCGGCATTTACGGCAATGACTTTGACAAATAACCGACGTAGCTTATTCTTTACTTTTAACTTGTAATTCGATCGCTGCTCGCGCATTCAGTGCAATAAATACCAAGTTCTTGGACAATAAATTCACGAAATTCTTCTTAGATTCCTGTTCTTCGATTACCAGATCCGTAAGCTCAAACGCGCGTATCTTCATATTTCAAAGAAGCGTGTACATCGATGTTAAAATTTCAAATCGATACGCGCAAATTTACGTTATTAAAATAACATCCGAAACACGTGTCATCGCGCAGTTCTTATCCCGATAAAATTTTTTCCGAAAACATTAAAGCATGAAAAATAGTATATTTCTAGCAACGGTGTACAATAATAAAGCGTATACAGTCATAAAGATGAGTAAAAGTGACGCGTAAAAAACAAAGATTCGAAAAGGAATATCGCGCAACAGGATGAAACGTAGGGTCCGTGGAGCGTGCGCGACCGATTAATCGGCGCAAGACGGTTCTACAAAGATAAATTCGATACGAGCGTATCGGTGAGGGTAAATACGAATGAGGCGTGAAAAAAGGATGAATCGAAGGGGAGCGAGGGAGGGGCGCGACACAGAATACGCGGTGCGTCCTCCAGGTCTTTGGATAAATTAGGAAGATGCGCTGGCGGCACTGGCAGTCTCGGGCCGTTGGCTTTGGTCGGTGCGGGTCAGAAATCGAAGGAGGAGGCGGGCGTGCAGGGCGATTCGAGAGCTACCTCCTCGTAGTCGCGCTCCAGGGCCGCCAAATCGTCGCGCGCCTCGGCAAATTCTCCCTCTTCCATTCCCTCCCCCACGTACCAGTGGACGAACGCCCGTTTCTGGTACATCAGGTCAAACTTGTGATTCAGCTTGGCCCACGCTTCCTCGATCGCCGTCGTATTCGACAGCATCGACACGGCGCGCTGGACCTATCGCGTTTCGCAGGAATATATATCCCTTTAAAGCACCTGGCGCCCGAAGACGATTCGCGTCCCTCGATTTCCTCTATCGACCGTTAAGCTCCTCTACTTCGGGAATAGCTATCGTGTCCTACAGAGTCCTCTGGATCTGCGACGCGTATACGGATCGCGGGGAAACGATTTGTCGAAGTTATAAGTGTTTCGTGGACCGGTTATTGTTTGAAATGGAAAGGTAATCGAATTACGAAGAAGGAAAGGAACGCACGTTTCTTTGCGTTCCAAAGTATCATCGGATTTTAAAATCGATCGTTTTCCCAATCGGGATACCGCGAGTGACTTATCGAAGTGAAATAGATTTCTCTGATTTCCGCATGCAGAGAGTATAAAATCCAATTCGAAAGGGCTGGTCCCGAGCGGGGCGATCTTAGCGGTCGGTACGGAGGTTGAGAGAAGGAATGAAGGATGAAAAGCACCTTGGCAAGGTCTCCTCCAGGGACCACGGTCGGCGGTCGATAATTGATCCCCACTTTGAAGCCCGTGGGACACCAGTCGACGAACCGTATGCAGCTCTTGCCCTTCATCGCGGCTATCGCCGCATTGACGTCCTTGGGCACGACGTCGCCGCGATAAAGCAGGCAGCAGGCCATGTACTTCCCTTCCCTCGGGTCGCACTTGACCATCTGATTGGCCGCCTCGAAGCACTCGGACGTTATCTCCGCGACGGACATTCCCTCGTGGAAGGCCTTGTCGGCGGACACGACGGGCGCGTAGGTCACCAGGGGGAAGTGGATCCTGGGATAGGGGACGAGGTTCGTCTGGAACTCCGTCAGGTCCACGTTCAGGGCGCCGTCGAATCTCAAGGAGGCGGTTATGGAGGAGACGACCTGACTTATGAGTCGGTTCAGATTCGCGTAAGAGGGCCGTTCGATTCCCAGCTTTCGCCGGCAGATATCGTAAATGGCCTCGTTGTCCACCATGAAGGCGCAATCGGAGTGGCCGATCGTCGTGTGGGTCGTCAGGATCGCGTTGTACGGCTCCACGACGGCCGTGGATACCTGCGGAAAGGGACTCTCCTTTCAACCTCGACCCTCTACAGCTAGGACTGCTCTCGTTTCTCCTCTAATTTGACGAGTACTCGTAAAGAGAGCGAGGGAGTGGCCCTCGAATAAGCGGATATCGATTAAGAGTCACGGACCGATTTTGAGTCGTCGATTCATTTATTTATTTGGGAGAAAACCGCGGCTAACTCGCGAGGAACGCGTCGATGGAACGTCATTTCGACTTGGGGGCGAGGAGCGTCGACGGTGAAAAAGCTTGGAGTCGATTCGCGTACGAGGAGGGGAGCTTCAAATTTTCGACGCGCGATACGAAAGAACGTCCCAAGCGTCGTACGCTTTACGCGCGTGCCAACTGGCATCTACGCGTAGTTGGAGCGGAGCGATGGTGTTGGGATTAGCGTAAGCCTTAATTTACCCGTTTAACATTTTGCCGTTTATCATTAAAAATGCAAACTCTTCGGCAGAGTGGAGGAGGAACCTGCGACTTACTTGCGGTGCCGGATACACCACGAACTCTAATTTACTTTTCTTCCCATAATCATCGGACAATTTTTGCATGAGCAGGGAGGTAAAGCCCGAGCCGGTGCCTCCGCCGAAGGAGTGAAAGACGAAGAAGCCTTGAAGACCGGTGCATTGGTCGGTTAAACGTCGGACTCTATCCATGACGGCGTTGATGACCTCTCTGCCGATCGAGTAATGACCCCGTGCATAATTGTTCGCCGCGTCCTCCTTCCCCGTGATCAATTGTTCCGGGTGATATAGTCGCCTGTAAACTCCAACTCGAACCTCGTCTGCGTAATCGCAAGCGTACCATATTTTCATCCGTCCACTCGTCCTACTATTCGTCCACGCGTTACATCTACTCGTGAAACATTTTCTAGAGAATTAGCCAACCGAGCGGCGTACGTAAGAATCTCCGTACTCCCTTTCCCAACATCCCTGCAGAGTTTCAATTTCGGATACGACAAAGGAATATATATATATATATATCGCCACTGATCTTTTCTCTCCTTTTACATTTCACGAACACAGTTTGAACCGACGACGCGAGATATTTATGTTAAGCGCCGGATCTCCGTTGTTCCTTCGACTAACCGACGACTGTTGGTTCGAGGTCGACCATGACTGCGCGCGGTACCATCTTGCCGGAGCTGGTCTCGTTGAAGAAGGTGTTGAAGCAGTCGTTCGTCCCGGACGCCTTGTCGGAGGGCATCGTTCCGTCCGGTTGAATTCCGTGTTCCAGGCAGTACAGCTCCCAACAGGCGTTGCCCATCTGCACGCCCGCTTGTCCCACGTGCATCGATATACACTCCCTCTTTGATAGGAAATTATTACGATGTATAGACGAATAATAATGCGCCAATTGGTTAAATTGACTTTGAGCAAATAACGGCAAATCCGAGATCTTCGGTATCGGACGCTAAGGTCATTCGGCCCAGAACCTTCTTCGATCGTTCCACTATGGTTTTATCGACGATGGACTTTTTAAATTATCCCATCGCCGGGCTTTTTCGAGAAAAACCAGCCTACACGGTCGAGCGTGTACTTTCGCGCCGACACGATATTATTTCGTCTACGTCGCTTTCAACGATGATGCTAAGGATCTCGAATTAAAAGTACGGATTTAACATCGAGCATCTTACCATTTTGATATTCCTTAATGTTTTTTCAAAGCTATGTTGAGTATTCGAACGAAGATTTCGATCCAGTACCGACGATTTAATTTTTATGTTAAATACGATAAATTTGATAGCCAGCCATAAGCGCTTCCAAATCTTAACTACCCGATCGATTGATTTTGGTTTCCTAGGATATTCCAAAGAAATAACAAAGTCGAATACAACTGTGATATATCCTCAAATGTTTTTTTTACTATTCTCGGAAACCGAATGGGCGATAAAATTGCCGTGTATCCTTCTCGTGTTTTTCTCATTATTTTTGCCTCCGAAGTTATCGTCTCCCTTATAAAATACGAATATCGATGTAGTTTGAAATAATGTTTCGTAATACGTTATTCGCAACTATGCTTATTCGCTAACCGTATAGTCGACGTGCGCGCGATTTACAAACCGAGCAGAAACTTATAATCATGTCCGGTGTAAGTCATATCGATATATTTAGTCGCATCGTTCATAGGAGCAGGCCAATACGATATTACGGAAACTGATATAAATTATTGCCAATATAAGGAAATGGAGAAGGCGGGTGTTGGCTTTAAAAATTGAAAGAACGTCCTTCGAGGAGAAGTTTTTGCATCCGAGTTGTTTCAGACGCCGGGATCCGACTTTGTCGAACCTTTCTTAGAGCGCATGGAAAAAAATTAGAGAATTATGAGAATTACCAAGTACGATCTTCTATCCGGTCGATCAAATCGAACGTAATTAATTTGCGAGAGACGGTGGAATGTACGCACGTGCATCCCGAGCGTGAAAAAAGATGAGGATTCGCGAAGGTATCGCGAGTAAAATTCCAAGAAATACGAATCGTCGGGTAATG
>JBCFXI010001944.1:24491-34657 GCA_038496175.1 Ampulex compressa | reverse complement strand
ATATATATATATATATTTATATATATATCACACACATATATGTAAAACTAGATTAATCAGCACATATATATAATCATACACATATATATAAAACTAGATTAATGAGCAACAATAAGTTAGTCCGCAAGGCGTAAATAAAACCGCGAGACGATTACTTCTCTCCTCTGTCGACCTTTTTTCAAGGGTTTACAAGGAGATTCTTAAGAAAGATCCTCATGGCGCGACGCTTTTGTTTACCCCGCCCCCCACATCCGGAATCATCAAGTGCTACTTCCTGTCGAGAATGGGCGCGAAAGGAATCACGAGACAGCGGGTTAACCCGGCCGAAACCTCGTGGTTAAAGTGACCTGTTGCTCGATTCTTTTAAACTGTCACCGCGGCACTTACACCTTTTTCTTTTTTCTCTTTTTTTTTTTCACCCTGTCAGCCAGATTTCATCCTTCGAAGGACCCCGGGGACCTCCTCGATTATTTCCAACGCCAATTTCTCGCATCGAGTACTAATACTGTTTTCGTATGAACGATCGGTGGAATTAAGCGCATCTCTGGAGTCGTCGACGTATTAAGGGTACAGGTTTTTCAAATGAAATTCACTCTTGCATCTCAAGTAGTTCTATATAGATATTATATTTAAGAACATCAAATAATGTTAATTACATAGTAAGAGAACAAGAATTTTATTATAATTTGTACTGTTACATGTGTAGATGGAGGTATGTATGAGAACTGTGTGCAGATAATTGGGTAATTCAATAATAATAATAATAATTCAAGGAGGACTGTTTATAGGTTAGGTTATATGCACTATATACATATGCACATGTAACTTGGTATGTAAACGATTCTCCTTGAATTGTTGTTATTATCGAATTACCAAATTATCTGCACACAATTTCCGTACATACATTTATCCTCGTATGTAATTATGTAATTGTATGAATTATGATACAATTTTTGATTTTTTTACTATGTAATCAACGTTATTTGATGTTTTTTATTTATAATATATCGGTAGGCGGCACTTGATTTGTAAAAAGGTGAATTTATTTTGAAAAACCCTGTATAGGTATGAATTCACGTGATATTTTAATTGTAAATATGAATTTTCATAAAATGTAGGGTTATGAAGTATTGGCAAAAAAAGTGATGTTTTTTGTCGTCTTTCCTTCTTTTTTCGTTATTGATTTTTCATATTGATCGCTATAGAGTTCTTTGATCCATCGGAGTATACGTGTCACGAGGAAAATTATCAAGAAGTAATGGGCGGGATTTTCACTCGGAACTTCCACTCGGAGGTCTGAGTTTCCGTTCACTGTACTACTGGAACTTACTTAATCGTCCTTTCTGTGTAACCCTGTGTTCTTAAAAGAAAAGGAAAAAGTTGGATATGAGCAATAGACCGCTAAATGACTGGCTTTTTGATTAATAACATATATATATTATATTTTAAATTATTTTAGTTTAAAATTATTAAATAATTTTAAAAGTATTTTAAATGGGAATCATTTAAAATCTTATTTTTTAAAATCTTTATAAAGCATTTTTAATAGGGGTCTTTAAAAATCTATAACAAATCTAGTTGTTAATTTTAAAAGTGGCTTGACTCCAGTTGTGGCAAGAAAAAACGTATTATCCACTTGATAATTATTATTCTTTTAATTTTATCGAAACTTTAGATATTTCGATTTGAATATAAATGCACTTAGGTCACTCTCCAAATAAACAACTTATGTATAAATAAACAACAGTTGCCTTAAAGCAAAACATTACCATGAAGTCACCATATTTTATAGAGAAATACAAATTTCAAAAGATTATATCAATTGTCTTGGAACAAATCACGTAAACGAAAACCACGAATCCAACGTATTTTATGGAACATAAAAAATTGGAAAAAAATACAGCAATTGAATTAGAAGAAAGTTCGCAGGAATTCAAGGCGAGAGTCGATGTTTCTTTGCTCTGCACTCGCTAACTCCTTATTTGCAAAGCGTTATCCGCTTTGGAGGTTGCGTCATTTCCAACAAGTGGACGTCACACCTAATCTCAGAACACTCCCAAAAGCGCGGCTCGAAACGAGTTCGAAACGAATGACGCGCAGCCCAAAATAAGTCCTTGGTGAATTCCCGTGAACCTCGGTTTTGCACTGGAAATTCCGCAATTTGCAAGTCACGGTCAGCCTTTCGAGAATCAACCCATTTGCATCATTAGCGTATATATACGCTCAATATTCCTGGTCATTATCACTTGAGGCGTATATACACGCTCAACATTGTCGGTAACTGTCGTTATTCGTTGGCTAAGAAAAATAGAAATGGAGGGTGTCGTTGGAGATGAAAGTGGTCATTCTGATTACAGCGAAGAAGAGATCAGGCCACTGAAACGAAGACGAATTATCGAAATAAGATCCGATAGCGACGATGCTGATAACGATCAAAACGAGAGTGACAGTGAATTCGAGTGGGAAGAGAAAAATGAGTTGCCTAAAGTACATCGTACCCGAGTTACCTAAATACTATTATACCGCACGAAATAACCAATCGACGTTTCCGCCATTATCAGTAATATATATGGACGTGAACCACGTATTTGCAATTAATTATTTCTCATAATACCGAAATACGAAGTTCTTTTACTCGTAGCCATTTTTGTACTTGAATATAATAAAAAAAAATGTAATAAAGACTTCATATTTCCTTATGATGCAAAAGTATTAATATAGAAGATCCGCGTGGTAATTTTAGTTTTATAGATTGAATTCATCCTCTGCAAATTAAACTGACCTTTTTGCAAGTTAAATCTACACTTTGCAAATTAAACCGATCTTTTTGCAAACCTAATTCGCAGTTTTGCAAATCAAATCTACCTTTTGCAAAGTGGAGTGATCTTTTGGTGGATTAAGTCTACTCCTTGAAAAACTTTGACCCTCTTAGAAATCAAATTCAAACTTTCTTTGCCAATCAAATCTACCCTTGGCAAATAAAGTTCATCCCTTCGAAAATTAAATCTCCTTTTTACGTGTCAAGTTATTTTATAATATATTCTTTTCAAGCAATTGTGATAAAGACAAAGTCACAATTACCTGATTATTAATTATATCTATACAATCTATATATATATATATATATGTTTATTATATCTATACAATAGCACTACTTATAAATTTTACTTATAAGTTTATAAAGCAAACTGATTCGCTATTGCAACAAATATATTTCGCTTTTTTCTCGAATAAATTGCTTCGTTGTATCGAGATTTTGCTCTATTTATTTGCAAATTTCGCTATTAGATTCTTGGCTGCGCTTCTTACCGGCCGACTTTACTGCAAGAAAGATAAGGTACCGACCGCGGAATAATTTACGACACATACACGCCAGTTTCTATTTGTTTTTACATCTTGAATCAAACCAAGGCCAGAGGAGATGAGCGCGAAAACTTTATCTAGCTCAATGACTTCGTGTAAAATTGTAGAGAAGCTTGGATTATTTATCAGGAAAATCGCGATGCATGATAATGAATTGAATTATTATTATTATTGAGTTGGCGAATTGTCTGCGCATAGTTTTCGTACATAGCTGCATCTGCATATGTAATTATGTAATTATATGAATAACAGTAAAACTTTTGATTACGTACTGTGTAATTAACGTTATTTGATGTCTTTGAAGTATAATCAATGTGTAAACTACTTGATTTACAAAAACAAGTGAATTTCATTTGCAAAAGGGTTAATTTCATTAGCAAAACAATGAATTCCAGTAATCAGAGAGTGAATTCCATTAGCAAAAGGCCGAATATCATTACAAAAATAATGAATTCCATTAGTAAAAGCCTGAATTTCATTTCAAAAACAATGAATTCCATTAGCAAAACACTAACCTTTATTTGCAAAACGATAAACCTATCCTATAAAACCTGTATCCTGGATTTTGGCCAGGAATCTATCAGCAAACCACTAAATTCCATTAGAAAAATAATGAATTCCATTAGCAAAAGGCTGAATTTCATTACAAAAACAATGAATTCCATTAGCAAAAGCCTAACCTTAATTTTCAAAAGGACAAATCCACTCTGAAAATCCTGTATCCTGGATTTTGGCCAGGATTCTGGCATCCTGAGGTGCCATCGAGGGCAGAGTCATCAGAATTCCATTAGCAAAAAGATGAAATGCATTTGCAAAACGATAAACCAAATTTCATTAGCTGGAGTGAATTTAATTAGCAAAACACTGAATTCCATTAGAAAAATAATGAATTCCATTAACAAGAGAGTGAATTCCATTAGTAAAACAATAAATTGCATTAGAAAAATAATGAATTCCATTAGCAAAAGGCTGAATTTCATTACAAAAACAATGAATTCCATTAGCAAAAGCCTAACCTTAATTTTCAAAAGGACAAATCCACTCTGAAAATCCTGTATCCTGGATTTTGGCCAGGATTCTCGCATCCTGAAGCACCTGTCATCGAAGGCAGTGTCATCAGAATTTCATTACAAACATAATGAATTCCATTAGCAAAAGCCTAACCTTAATTTTCAAAAGGACAAATCCACTCTGAAAATCCTGTATCCTGGATTTTGGCCAGGATTCTGGCATCCCGAGGTGCCATCGAGGGGGCAGAGTCGTCCGACGGCGCTTCATGGAAACGCCGCCTGAAGCCGCGCAGGGGCGGAAGAGCGTGGCGCCGGGGGTGGGGGGCCGGCAGTATGCAGTTCGCATTGAGGCAGGTCGGTGCAGCGCCACGAGTCGCGCTCCAGGCGCAGAGATCAATGCACTCGCCTTCGCCTGGCCGCCGCCGCGAAATTCGCGACTTTCGTCATCGAAGTCGCGCTCTCGATCGACGGATCCGCGATTCTCGTCCTCGACTTCGCACCTCGGCGCACGAAATCCGCGACATTCCTCCCCTGGGATTTTCGATCGGATCGCATCGCGATTTTCAGCCTGGAACTCTGAGAACTTCGTGCTTCGCCCTCTGAAGAGAGTCTTTCGAAGAGTCTCCTGGCTGTGCTCCTGGGATTCAGTGAAATCTGTGTGGGCTTTTGTCTGGAATTCGTGTGGTCTTGGTCCTCGATATCTTGTTTCGTGTAGTAAAATGAGGGTTTTTTTTCCTGGAAGTCTTGATCCGCTGAGAGACGTAGTTTTCTTTTAAATCCGTGCTTCGGTGGTTGTAATCGTGCTGTGTTCCTTCGAGAATTCGTCGTCTGTGTTTCGCTTGCTCTCTTGAAATTCGTGAATGCGTCGTCCATGTTGTGTGTCCTCCTCTTAAAATTCGTGAATCCGTCCTCCATGTTGTGCGGCCTCTTCTGAAATCCGTGAATTTCGTCGTCCATGTTGTGCAGCCTGGTTTAAAACCCTGCGGAATTATCGTCGTACGCATTGTTCAATTCGAAGGGATCTCGAATTTCCATCGTTCATATCGTAGACTCCATGATAGTTTCAAAAATCCAAGGACTCCATGATTATTTCAAAAATCCAAGGACTCCATGATTATTTAGAAAATTCCTAAAGCACGACAATTATTTAAAAAATCCAAAGACTCTATGATTATTTCAAAAATCACAGATTCTAGGGCTATTTAAAAAATCGTGAAACGCTGTGATTATTTAAATAATCCACAGACAACATGATTATTTAAAAAATCCATAAACTCCACGATTATTTAAAAAATCCACAGACTCCACGATTGTTTAAAAAATCCAGACTCCTCGATTATTTAAAAAATCTACAGACTCCACGATTATTTAAAAAATCCACAGATTCCACGATTATTTAAAAAATGCAAAGACTCCTTGATTATTTAAAAAATCCAAACTTTCGAAAAGCTGTTTCGATATGCGATTATGGCATCGTGAAACGATTGAGATTCCATCAGAAGCAGACACTTTCCTCTAAACGAGAAACGTAAAGAGGTTCTTGGAAGTGCACGATATTCAGAGGTGGCTGAAATTTCTACAATATCGAGAGATAAAGGGAACGAGAAGAAAATTCGATGCCAAGGAGCTGAATGCAAAGGACTCTGCAGTTACGTAAGGATGGAGGACAGAATAGGAGCGCCGCTGCATCAATGAGACAACACGAAAATGATTCTACCTTCGTAGAAGCTTGATGGATTATTATAGAAAATTTAGTCTTTCGAAGCTCTGACGAGGCTAGAAAAATAACTAACAGAACTGAAAATCATAGGCAGAAGGAAAAATAAGTAAAAGAACTGAAATCATCGAGAATAACTAAAAGGAATTAAATATTATAGACAGAAGGAAGGAGACAACTTGAAAATAATTCTACTTTTGTAGAAGTTTAATAGATTGTTATACAAATTTTATTGTTTCAAAGCTTCGACGAGGTTAAAAAAATAACTAAAAGAACTAAAAATCATAGACAGAAGGAACGATCAAGTTCAAAGGAATGCGAAACATCAAAATCTTATAACCTATAAATAATTTTAGCTTGAGAAAATGTTGAAGGACTTCGAATAATCAAAATGTTACTAAAAAAAATGTTACTTTGAGAAAATATCGAAGGATTATTAGAAAAATATTCTGACTAATCTCCAACAAGGATCAAGAATTCTAGACAAAAGGACAACAGATTTAAAACGAAGTTCAGATAATCAAGATGAGATTATAATAGCTAGACACTATTTTATTTTCTCGAAAAGTTGAAGAATTATCAGAAGAAAATTCTAGTAAATATTTAAGGAGATTTTGAAATAACTAAAAGTTATTTCGAAAGCAGGACGACGAATGTAGAAATGACGATTCGATGTTGAATTCTTCGCGGTTTTAAAGGACGCGGTAAAATCGATCTGAAGGAGCAGAATAAAACAATATCGCGGTTACGTAAGGACGAAGGAGTCGAAGTAAAATATCCTCTCTCTAAAAATATCCAGGACTCTTGCAACAAAAATTCTTAAAGCGTCGTAACTCCAGTTCTCAAGAAATAGAAAGTGGAAAGTTAATTGCTGCAAATATTGTAAAATCTCTAACATGAAAATATAAAATCCCAATAATAATATCGAAGATCCTTCTAAAAACAATTCCTAGAAAATTCTAAAGAAAAAAGTGTCCTAACATCCAGAAATCGAGAAATAGAAAATCGAAGGTTAGCCAAGGTAAATATTGTAAAGTCTATCAAATAAAAATATCCAGGATCCTGCCAAAAAAAATTCCTGGAAAATTCTACAAAAATGTGCCGCAGCTTCCAGAAATCAAGAAATAGAAAATGGAAGGTTAATTGCTGTAAATATTGTAAACTCTGTAACGTGAAGATGTAAAATTCCAATAACAATATCCAGGGGATTTTTCTCAAGAAAATTCCTGAAAAATCCTAAAAATGTGTCGCAACTTCGAGAGACCAAGGAACAGAAAATTCTCGAGAAACCAGCGCACCAGGAAGTCGACGATCTTAAGGGGTGGAATCAAACAATATCGCGGTTACGTAAGGAAGAGTGACTCGAGAAAAGCGCCTCTCTTATTCACGTTCTCCAGCACTGAAGCGATTTTACCTCGAACACAGAAATTTGATAGCGTAGCGATCGAGCTTGGCTCGAAAATCAATATCAAGAGGAAGTACTATTAAGGACGAAGGCCTCGTATGAAATACTCTGCTGGATCGATGGTTAACCTGTTAATGGAGGAAGGCCAGTTCAAAAATCCCGCTTTATTCAGAAATACGCCTATTGGCTATATTAATACGATAATTGCAAATGGCGATTTAATGGGACAAAAATCAGGAAGCGAGGATTTAATAGGGCAAAAATTTCGAACAGAGGATTTAATGAGACAACAAATTTGAAAGGAGGATTTAATAAGACGTTAATTTTTAATTGATGCGTTTGTGATATTGCGATTTGTGATTTAATAATCAGGCTGCGAATTAATAAGGAATCGACTAAGTTTAGATGTTTAAATCAGATGTTACTAGATTTTATAACCTTCCTTCGTATTTAGTGAATCTAGAAATCTAGCATCGTGTTTGTTGTTACAAATTAGATAATTAAATCTAATCAATATTGAATTAAAAACGCAGAATCATTCGGATTAAAAGGAGTCTCAATAAAAGCCTAAATAATGTCGATAGACATAGAAAGAAACTCATCTCGATATCTTTATAATCTTTTTTAATTATCACATATAACAAATAATGTAATTAATTCGATATTAAATAAAAATAGATAGAATAAATAGAAGCCTAAAATAATGTCGATAAACATGGAAAGAAACTCATCTCGATGATTTTACAATCGTCTTCAACTGTTCGCGGATAAATACAAGCGAATGAATGAAGAAATATCGAAAAATACTAAAAAAGAAGAAACGTAGGAAAGCGATTAAACAAACCAATCCTGAAACGTGGAAGGAAAGGTATTATACAGGATGAAGAAAAGCGAATAAACGAAAGAAGTTATTAAAACACAAGGATTAATATCTCGCTGTTCTCAGAGCTAATCTCATACTTATTCTTATATCAGAGTGAAATTTAAATAGTGATAATTAAACGAAGGAAGAGCAAAACAGAATGTATGGATCTAATTACCATATTTCTTAATATTTATATTAATTTTGTCTACTTATATTAATTAAAATAATATTTTTATCAATAATCTGAGTGTTATTAATCGCTCATAAATAATATAAGAAAGCAAAATAGGTGGAAGAACCTCTGGAGAAAAAAACATATCTTGATCCTGCATTAATAGAGAATTTCCTCCATTAATCCTGCATTAATGGAAGAAAGTGAAGGACGCAGAAGGCGTCTGAATGATTAATCGATATTTATAAATGAAAGATGGCGGGTGAAGGATGGAAATGGAGGAAAAATCAAGCGTATCGAAGAAAGCAGAGGACGTGGAAAATTCTCTTAAGAAGGAGACATCTCGACATTCCAATCATTAATCCTGCATTAATGGAGAAACCAAAGATCGCCAAAGGCCTGTAAAGGATTAATCGATATTTATATATTCACGAGTGCTGGTAAGGGATGAAAAAATAGAGAAATATAGGAAAAATCGTCTGAATGGAGGGAGTCAAAGTGCAGGGAAAAATCTTGCCACGGCAATCTTCGTTAATCGTGCATAAATATTATAAAACCAAAGAGCACAGGGGGTCTATAAACGATTAATCGATATTTATGAATGCAGAAGGGTCTAGTAAGTTATGAAAATAGAGAAATATAGGAAAAATCGGCTGAATGAAGGGAGTCAAAGTGCATGGAAAAATCTTGAGATTTCAATTAACATTAATCCTGTATGAACGGATTAAAGCAAAGAGCATAAACTGTGTATGAATTATTGGATGATAATAAAATAATTTATAAACTGAAAAAAGCTGGTAGTCGATGAAAATAGAGGAATAGAGGAAAAATCGACTGATTAAATGAAATCAAAGTGGATGGAAAAATTTTGATATTCCAATTAACATTGATCCTGTACAAATGAATTAAACCAAGAAACTCAGAGGGTCAACAAACGATTAATCGATATTTATAAATGCAAAAAGGCCTAGTAAATTATAAAAATAGAGAAATATAGAAAAAATCGTCTGAATAAAAACAGCCAAAGTACATGGAAAAACCTTGAAATTCCAATTAACATTAATCTTGCACAAATCAATTAAACCAAGAAACTCAGAGAGTCTACAAACTATTAATCGATATTTATAAATGCAAAAAGGCCTAGTAAATTATAAAAATAGAGAAATATAAAAAAAATCGTCTGAATAAAACAATCAAAGTACACGAAAAATCTTGAAATTCCAATTAACATTAATCTTGCACAAATCAATTAAACCAAGAAACTCAGAGAGTCTACAAACGATTATTCGATATTTATAAATGTAGAAGAGCCTAGTAAATTATAAAAATAGAGAAATACAGACCAAATCGTCTGAATAAAAACAGCCAAAGTACATGGAAAAATCTTGAAATTCCAATTAACATTAATCTTGCACAAATCAATTAAACCAAAAACCGCAAAGGGTCTACAAACGATTAATCGATACTTATAAATGCAGAAGAGCCTAGTGAGTTACGAAAAAAAAGAAATAAAGAAAATCTTGAAATTCCAATTAACATTAATCTTGCACAAATCAATTAAACCAAAAACCGCAAAGGGTCTACAAACGATTAATCGATACTTATAAATGCAGAAGAGCCTAGTGAGTTACGAA
>JBCFXI010001944.1:0-16746 GCA_038496175.1 Ampulex compressa | reverse complement strand
GATGTTCCTTTTGTACGATTTTGTAACTTTCTTGATGGTGGAAAAGTCGAAGAAGTTTCTTTTGTGGTTATAATTTGGGGATTTTGAGGATGGAATTTTCTTACTGCTGGAAATCCCCAGGAAATTTAGTTTGATGTTCCTTTTGTGCGATTTTGTAACTTTCTTGATGGTGGAAAAGTCGAAGAAGTTTCTTTTGTGGTTATAATTTGGGGATTTTGAGGATGGAATTTTCTTACTGGTGGAAATCCCGAGGAAATTTAATTTGATGTTCCTTTTGTGCGATTTTGTAACTTTCTTGATGGTGGAAAACTGGAGGAAGTTTCTTTTGTGGTTATGATTTCGAGATTTCGAGGTTTCCTCGAGGATGGAAAATCCTTGCTCGTGGAAACTCCCAAGACAATTTAGTTTGATGTTCTTTTTGTATGATTTTGTAATTTCCTTGATCGTTTAAAACTGCAAGAAGTTTCCTTTGTGATTTCTCTTTTTTTTTATTTTGCAATTTGCTTGATCGTGGAGAACTCCAGGAAGTTTCCTTCGCGATTTCTTTTTTTCTTTTTTGTGGATTTGCAATTTCCTTGATCGTGGGGATCTCCAAGAAGTTTCCTTCGTGATTTCTTTTTTTTCTGCTTTTGCAATTTGCTTGATCACGGAGAACTCGAGGAAGTTCTTTTCGTAATTCTTTTTCCGCGATTTTGTAGTCTTCTTGATCGTAGAAAACTCCAGGGAGTTTCTTTCGTGACTTTGTTTTTGCGAATTTGAAGGTTCCTTTGCTATGGAAAATCCTCGAAGCTTCCATTTTTTCGACTTTATTATACCTTGAATCGTATCTCACTTTTTTTTGTGTATAAAATTTATTATACAATTTTATAAGGTGCGTATTTGCCATGTAAAAAAAAAAATGAACCAGCAAGTGAACAGCAAATATTTGACATGTATTAGTTCCAAACTTTCTTCTAATTATTCTTATTCATCATTTGACTGTATATGCAATTAATCTTAAAACAGGATTAAAATAAAACAAATATAAAGCATACAGAATAAAATATAAATATAAAATTAAAATAAAATATAAAATAAAATCGACTCAGACTCGACTAATGATCAGAAAGGATTATATAATAATATGTTAGGATATGTTAAATATGTTAACTTACGAGCACACAGAATTAATTCAAAACTTTCATCGTTATTCTCAATAAAACCAATTTACTCTGTATCTTTGGAGTAAGAACTCCCATTAGTTACTATAAATGCGACGTTCTGACCACTCTGAAGCCATTAAATTTATTAAACAATTTATCAAACTGTTTAAGAACTCTCTCTCTCTCTTCGTACTCTTAGCTGGAAAAGCCAAGCGGAGTGGTCGAAACGTCGCATTTGCAGTAACGAATGGGAGCTCTTATTTCGAAGAAATACAATAAATTACGAAGAGTTAAGTTGGTAACTAAATCAACATTAAATTTTCGTTTCATTGAAAAATAATGTTCAGATTTTTTCTAAACGAAACGCTGTTTGCAGATTTTCAAAAAGAGAGGAAAATTTCTATGGAATTTCCTGGAAAAATTAGTTAAAAGACGACGTTTGTGTTATTTAAAAAAAAAACATAATTTCCAGGTTTTCAAAATAAGACAAATTTTCTTTCGACTTCTGATTTTGGGAAAATTCGCCTCTGAGGATATTTACAAGGATTTAAAGATATTTCCGCCTAATTACCATCTTACTCGATAATTATGTGCGTATGTTAAACAGTTAAATAAAAAATTGGTCGAAATACCAATTGTTTAACATACTCTCAAAGATTTTCCTCTGACGTACTTCGAGTGCGTCAAGCCGAGGATAAACCATGCAGGATAATTAAATGATTTCCAAACGGAGTGCAGTTTCCAGATTTTCAAAACGAAAAGAAAGTCTCTTCCGACTCCTGATTTCGAGAAAATTCCAGAAAAGATCGCTTTCGGATAATTTTATCACAAAACACGGATTCCAGCTTTTCGAATCGAAAGTACAATTTCCATCGATCCATGCCCACGATTTTTTGAAAATTCGACGAAAAATGGCATGTAGATTATCTCCAAACTATCTCTCCGTACGAAAATAAGTCCAAGCGATCAAGTACATATGTTAAACAATTGTTGCTCGCGACAATTAACTGTCTAACATATACACTTTCAGGATTGTCCTCTGACGTACCTCGAGTGCGTCGAGCCCAAGATGCAGGATAATTATTGGGTTGTTCGGAAAGTCATTTCGTTAAGTAAAACCACCCGAACCAGTTTTTTGCCAGCAAGGACCAAAACTTTTATGAGAGGGTAATTATGTTACTGCCAGAAAGATGGCAAAAGGTGTTGGACCAGAATGGCCAATATATAATTTAATAAAATATTTCTTCATTATACGAAAACTGTCTTTCGTGTTCCCCAAAAAACGAAATGACTTTCCGAACAACCTAATAAATTATTCCCAAAGGAAGCTACGCTTTCCAGATTTTCAAAAGCTGCAACGCTTGCTTCGACTTCTGCTTTCCGGGAAATTCGGCAGCGACTTTCAAAGATTCTCCCTCGACGTACCTTGAGTGCGTCGGGCCGAGGATAAAGGCGGCCGTAGGACGAGGGAGGATAAGGCGATAACACGAAAAGTGGGTAGGATGTGTAGCCGGGTAGTGGGGCACGAAAGGGGTCGTTGACCTCTCTGGTGCAGCTGTTATTGATCGGGGAGGACTAGCAACATCGCGCCAGCCGAGAAGTGCTTGTCCTATCCCAAAGGATCGGCCGTTTGCCCCGCTCTTTTCCCAACGAAATGCCGATTACCCTCTTCCTTCCGTCGCCCGAAAACCCGGAAGCGTCAATCGCAAAGGATGCCCCGATTTTTGTTCAACACCACAACTACCTGCCGCTTTGTTGCAGCTTATTTGGGACACGCATACATACATACGCGTGCACGCATGCATTTATGTATATATGTATGTACCTGTATGTATGTATGAGGGGTTTATTTCAAAAATAGCCCACGTCCATTTGTCAATTATTTTTCACTAAGCTTGATAACGTGTACAAGGTTAAGTTACTTCTTATAAACTAGAAGTTGCAATTAAGTATATTCAGACGATACGATCATTTTAGATACGTACATTTTCGCGATTACTTCAATTATTGAAAGTATTACTTCAAAAGCGGCCTACGTCCATGTATTATATTCAAATCATGTTAAAGAGTTTGCTTTTCAATGAAAATAAAAATATACTTATAGGATATCGATGTGTTACACCGTTTAAAGTGTGTCTGAAAGAGTTAAATTTACAATTCCTATTAAAGTAATAGCGACTATTAAGTGGATAATACAGGTTTTCTTGCCACAAATGGAGTTAAGCCACTTTCAAAATTAACAACTAGATTTGTTATAGATTGTGGCACGAGCATCGAGTCATCTTTCGTTTCTGGTACTTTTTGGTTTTCTCTGTGAAAGTGGAAACGTCCCTTGAATGGAATATCATAATTGTTTATTTTATTAATATTTAATAAATCTCTAGGATTTAATCAATTCTTATAGCAAGATATATACAAGAATTCTTTAAATCAAACCTAAACAGCGTAAAGTGCTCTAATAATCTGTGAAGGCCACATTTTGAAAGCTTATTTATTATACAAAAAAAAGTTAAACGAAACCTTTTTGTCGATAAAGAATGCTGAAGGCATTTCTAGTTGCTTGGTAATTTTTATGACCAACAATTGCACAACGAATTCTTTTAATCATCTAATCGTCAGTAGTATACTGATCGATATCCCAGCCAATCAAACATTCGTCGATTTAGTACATAAAGTACATAAGTTAAGTACATAAAATAGTTCAATTGCTTAATAATTAAAGCCCCTCTAAGCGTTTGACAATTTTCACCAACAACAATTCAGCAATGAATTCCATTGATCAGTTAATTCTCAGTAGTATAGTAATCAATATCCGAGCCAGTCCATCATTTAGTAATTTATTACATATACAACAGCAGTTTATAATTAGTTTATATACCGTTTACTTATTATTTTTATTATAGTTTATTATACATTTGATTAACAACGACAGTGAATTCAACGATAGTCAAAGCGGTTCTTATTATTTTTACTTTCTTATTATTTAAGCGGTTATTTATTATTTTTGTTATTATAGTTTATCATACATTTGATTAACAACGACAGTCAAAGCGGTTCAATAATAAAACCGTCTCTGGACACTTCACAATTTCACAGCAACGAATTTCGGCTGACCAATCAATCCTCAGTAGTATAATTATCGACATCTCGGTCGATCGATAATTCGTCCGTTCGTTCGAAAACGATTGCACTTGGAATTTTTGCATAATGCAGCCACGTAGAAGCGCACGTAAAAGCGAAACACTGTCGTTGATGCTGAGGCTAAACCGAGCTACGATCTGCCATGAGCATCTTCCTGTTCATTGTTACTAGCGGCCCGGATATTTCACTCGGTAAACACATTACATCTAGCATTGCATCGCGGTGCAATTGCTGGCAAATACAATGGGAGCCTCCGATGCACGACGTTTTCAATGATCCTCGATAACGAACACGAAGAATTGCGAATGAGAAGAGATTCGTGGAGTTTATAAAAAGGAACTTAACCTTTTCTCGTTTGAGGACGTACTAAATAAATGCTTAGTACGCCCAACTTCGATCGATTTTGCGGTTTTGAAACGTTGTCCTCGTATTATCGCAAAGCAAAACTAAATACGCGCATTCGATTGGACTCTTCCCAGTTGTTATTGTACTTCTCGTGAATTGTAAATTATTTTGGACGACCAATGGCTAAGAAGGATATACGTTGGAGGACAAAAAGACTTGCTTATATATACATAAATTAATAATGATAATAAAATCTGATAAAGTACTTGAAATTTTCAACGTATACCGCATCCACTTGAATGTCTTTGCTTGGAGACGCGTTATACTACCATTGAGGACCTCCTAGATATATTTTATACACCTGAAGGATCATCATTTGATTTCAAAGAAGTGATTAGCAAAGCCATGATTTTTTTCCAAGGGGAAATAGTTCGTGACCGAAAGTGTTAAAGAAGCAGGCTTACGTGACTCGAAAAACGTTTAACGCGCTCGTAAACATTTATTGTGCTCGTTTATAAGGGATTTTTGTACAGAGAATAACCTGCAAGTGAAAACCTTCGAAATTAGTGGGACGCGATAAATGAGGATTTAAAGCAGTGGTTCTCGATCTGGTGCGTGAAAAAGCGTTTCAAAGGCTGCGAAGAAAGTTTCGAACTTTTAGATGTATAATACAGAATTTATAACCGCATTTATGCTTTATGAATTGAGACAAAAATGGAATTTTCGTCGTCTTTTACGCGTAAAAACAAAAAATAAAAATAACCAAAGTGTATATCCAAAGTGTATACCAAAAGTATTGATATCAATAATGATGAACCTAGCCATTCAAAATCATTATATTCTTTCGTATGTATATGTAAACCTACGTATTCACTCTTTGATAAACGAATTATCTAGCAATAAATATAATTCATGCCAATCACTCAAGATGTTAGGAAACACTCATCCAAAGTCACAGTCATGTACTGTACACTCATACACGAATATGTACTGCTTCTCGAATATGGAATTCATCGAATATTCTACAACTTTTCTTCGATTGCCTATAGCATCGAATAACTCAAATTTCTCTTTAATAAAAACAGAGATCTCTGAATCTAAGATTAATCAATCGCATTTTTCTGTTTTATCCTGGGACACTCTGTATAGAAATGAATTATAGCAGGCAACCGGTACGTCGAAAATTGGGGTAACCGTCATTGTTCTGCTTTTCCAGGCCAGCAAGGGCAGCAGAGTGAGCAGGAACTGGCGACGAAGATGCTGCAAATTCAGAGCAAAAGATTCTACCTTGATGTAAAACAGAACAGACGTGGAAGATTTATCAAAGTCGCCGAGGTAAATGCGAATTACTATTATCGAATTACTGTTATATATTAAAATAAAGGTACCAGTGATCGATACTTGAATTTTTTGCCTATTCGTTCAGATAGTTTAGGCTAAGTTCATTTTATAAACGATATGTCATTAGTAGTCGCTTCTAGTATATTGCAAGTATTCATTCCTGATGGCGGTTGTAAACAAATTTTTCTTTTCTTCTAAAAGTAGAATTTGATTCAATAGTTGATACGCGGTGAAAACAAAAAATTTAGTAGTTGATATATGGAGAAATAATGCTTGTCTCTAGCAAGTGCTCTTCCATATAAATCCTGATTCCACGGTTTTGTTCTTCATAGGATTATTATGATTTATTTAGATTACAAAATCAACTGCTTATGATTAAAAATATTAAAGATGTATAAGTAGTTGCAAGCGTAAATTAGTTACAGGAAATACTTTGAATACTTTTCATCTTAGATCGGAGCAGACGGAAGAAGAAGCCAAATCTACCTGGCGCTCAGTACAGCATCTGAGTTTCGTGGCCACCTATCGACGTTTAGTGACTTTTATGCATCCTTAGGTAAATCATCCTTTTTACTCCCGGAAAATTTCTAGTTATAATATTGATCCGTCAATTAAAAAGCGCGGGTCACTTTTATTAGTTTATTAGTTAAAAATCTCTCTTTATTAGTTTATTAGTTAAAAATCTCTCGACTGCGTGCAAAAGGAGTTAAAAGAATTTGTTAATTGTGATTATAGAGATAGAGTAAATATATTTTTATTTAATATCTTATACGTCATAAGAACATAGCCAAAATTTCAATATATCCTTGCAATGTTCTAAATAAAATTTTGAGTTTCAAAAAGCTGCGTGCACAGTGAGTGCCGCATTCGCTAACAATGCAACTTTCTCAGAATTTAGAGCATTTTGTAGCATTTAAAGTCTTTTTAACTTAACCTTTAACTTTGAGTTTAACTTTTTACTTTAAAGTCTCTAGTTTAAAACTTTAGTTTAAGGTCCCTAATTTTTTAAGTTATTTTTACAACTGTAAATTTTTTTTTTGTTTCACACACACACAAACAAACAAACGAACCAATCAACCAACCAACCAACCAACCAACCAACCAACCAACTAACCAACCAACCAACCAACCAACCAACAAACCAACCAACCTACCAACAAACCAACCAACCTACCAACAAACCAACCAACCAACCAACAAACCAACCAACCAACCAACCAACCAACAAACCAACCAACCAACCAACCAACCAACCAACAAACCAACCAACCTACCAACAAACCAACCAACCTACCAACAAACCAACCAACCAACCAACAAACGAACAAACCAACAAACCAACTCACTCACTCACTCACTCACTCACTCGTATGCATATAACCACATTTATATAAATTTATATGTATACACACACATGTGTGCATGGCTTTCATACATACATACATAGATACACCCCCAATCGTCCCCTTTAATTCAAACGCCGTGGCCCGCAGGTCCACCGAATCCGGAAAACGTGCCGGACGACGGGAAGCTCAAGTCCGAGATGATGGTGAAGGATAACAGGCGGTATTACCTGGACCTCAAGGAAAATTCGCGCGGCCGTTTCCTGCGGGTGAGTCACCCTGTATGTACCAGCCAAAGCATTACATATCTACTGCTAAGTCGTAGGAAGAATCACGCGGCCCTTTCCAGGGGGTTGGGGGGTCTGCGTGGCTTGTCGTTGGGCGCAGGGTGGCTTTACGGTTGGAAACAGGGGCTTCGATGGCTCGAGGATGCCCTTCATGTTCGATATTCGTGCGCAGGTGTCGCAAACGATAACGCGAGGAGGGCCCAGGACGCAGATCGCGATACCTGCGCAGGGGATGATTGAGTTCCGCGACGCCCTGACGGACCTCCTGGAGGAGTTCGGCACGGACGATGGCGGATTCAAGGGCGACCTGCCCGAGGGCCGTTACATGCGCGTGGATAGCAAGAATTTCTATTTTGATATCGGCCAGAACAACCGTGGCATCTACATGAGAATTTCCGAGGTGCGTATGAAACGTTTGGAGGCAAGCGCGAGGGAGGATGCTTGCAGGTTTTTTCAATTGAATTCACCCTAAGTCAAGTGCACCCTACTTGCAAATGGATTTCCGACCTGATCTTGCAAAAAGTACACCTAATTCTGTTTTTACACGATAGATACGTTCCCGAAGACTACGTGTGAATAAAAATTTGTGTAAAAAAATATCTCGAATGTCGCAGTGATAAAGATAAATGTAAAGCAAAATTGTCTTCTTAGAATTTGGGTTGATCGTGTTAAATTAAAATTAGTCGTGTAAGAAGATAATTAAATGTTTCTCCTAATTCGTGTTGAATCTACATCGTATAAAAAGAGAATTGGGTGTATAGATATATACATATACAAAATCGTGTATCGCGTAATTAATTCTTGTATTCGTTTCGATATCTACAGAGCGCTTAAAGGACTATTATTTTAATACTCGAGAAATTATATTTATAGTATAGGTTTTCCGCGTTAAATTCAGCCTTTTGCAAATCAAGTACTTTTATATATATATTATATTCAAAAAATATCAGATAATGTTGAAATATAATACTTGTTTTGTATAATATTATAGGATTATTTAGCATAATTGAACAACGTTCCTATATCAACAGAAAACTTTAATCTTAACATGTTTGGTTGTCAGGTTATTTTTCTATATCAATTCTGCGTACAATTGACCGATAAAAGCAAAAGCATGTTACTGGTTTTATGTAATTGTATGAATTGTAAGAAAATGTTTTATTTCTTACTATGTGATTAATATTATTTGATGATTTTTAAATATAATGTATATGTAACGGTACTTGATTTGCGAAAGGGTGGATTTCAATTGCAAAGGGGTGAATTTAATTTGAAAAACGTGTAACAATAAACCTACCCCATCAGTCTTTTCCTTGAAAGATTGTAGGACTTTGAGCAGTGGTGGATTTAGCACTTGAGAGGCCCCAGGCACAATTCTATTTTGGGGCCCCTCTTTTAAATATTTTCACTAGCCCTACACACTACAGTGTGCAGTCTACACGCATCTTTTTTACTCTGGTAGCCACCTTAGTGATCCTCTAAGAAGAGTGAGACATAGGGAAATAACATTGAAAATTAACCAAGATAAAATTACAACTGCCTAGTTGTATTATACAAGAATTATTAAGTTTCAACAGGTAAAAGTGTTAAACTCAAAATAGATCTTGTGATCTATGGATGTAAAAATATAAAAAATAATTTTGATAATAGTCGAACACACAGAGAACTTATATAAGAACTTCCAAGTTACTTATTTGGAGAAACGCAAGGAAAATGTGGAGAATTTAAGATATCTAAGTTGCACTTTTGATTGCGCCTCACGTGAAGTTTTGTTATTTCTATTCTCATAGAAATGCAAGAAACAAAGCTCCATGGATAAATATAACCATAAGCTAATGTTTAAAAAATCGAGTTTCATCTAAAAAGCACTTATGCCAGGAACTTTCAATAGCGATCGATACATAAATTTCTCCATTCTCCCTCCATCTAGAACCCATTATTCACCATTTGCCATTGTCCCTTGTTTGAGACGCTTGACTTCTACTTACTTCTATCTAAACAATAAAACTTTTAGTTTTAATCGTTGCAACTAAATATTACACCGACTGCTACAAAAATGACAAACTCAAAGATATTCTTCCTCCAAGTAGCTTGCCGTAGCAAATTAATTAATCTGTGCATTATTCAGATCTGCACTTCGCTTTACCACGCTTAACACGTCAGACGCATTATTCTCCAGCATAAAAACCCCCTCACAAATCTACCACCCCTCCCCACAGACAGAAGAAGCAAACCTACGAGAACATAACCAGGGATATCCATTGTTGCAGGTGAAGACGAACTTTAGAACAGCCATCACCGTGCCGGAAAAGTCCTGGGCGCGTTTCCGTGACATATTCGCGGATTATTGTGAGAAAATGAAGGAGGGTGGTGCCGGGGTGAACGTCGGCATGAGCAGCGCCGGCGGCGGTAACGTCCTGTCCGAGGGGAAGGGCTCGGTGGTGGCGCAGGTACCATCACCATCCTCGACCTCGCAGCAGCCTAACCCCAATCCAAATTTAGACTCTCCCCTAATCAAGTGAAAAAGGCTTTAACTTAACTCGAACATTGGGATTATAAGCGTAACTCGTTTTCAAGTCATTAAGCGAACTAAAGGAACTTGTCAGAGTCTATGCCATCGTCATCGCCATTCGCATCGGCATCGTCATCGTCATTGTCACCGCCATCGTCATCGCCACCGTCACTTTCACCGTCGCTCCTCGCCGAGCGAGAGCACCGTGGCTCGCCTGGTATGGTCATTATCGCGGGGAATCGCAACTGTCAGCTGATCGTTGAGGAGGGTACAATTCGTAATGGCGGATAAAATCGCAAGAAGGATGAGCGTGGGCGCACGGAGGATGGACACGGGGGAATATTATGCAGAGAGACAGAGAGAGAGAGAGACAGAGTGAGAGTGTGCGTGTGTATGTCTGTGAATATGAGTGTGTGAATGTAGCTGCGAATGTGGGGAATGATATTGTGGAGAGAAAGGGGGAGAAAGCGAGTGTCTAGAGAGAGAAGGAGAGAGAGAGGAAGCAAATGTGAATGTAGAGCAGGGAATATTCTAGAGAGAGACAGAGAGAGAAAGAGGGAGAAAATGGAGGATGGACACCAGGGAATATTGTAGAGAGAGATAGAGAGAGAAAATGGAGGGTGGACATCGAGGGATGTTAGAGGGAGAGAGAGAGATAGTGCGAGTGAACAGCAAGCTGTATTGTAAAGAGAGAAAGAGAGAGAGAGAATGAGAATGATGGACACCAGGAAATATCATAGAAAAAAAGAGAGAGAGCGTGTGTGTGTGAATGTACATCAGACAACATTGTAGAAAGCGAGAAAGAGAGACAGAGAGAGAAAATGTGCACTAAGAAACATTATGAAAAGAGCGAAAGAGAGCGCAAAAGAGTGAATATGTCAAAGAAAAAAAAAATTGAGTAACTGAGAGAGAGAGACAGAGAGAGGGAACGAATCGTGCGTGCGTGCGTGCGTGTGTGTGTAGTGCGTGGAAACGAAAAACGAATATCTGCCGCTCGTGCGATTAACACGGAAAGCTTCGAAAGAGAGGGAGGGAGGGGGGCAGGGGAAGCAAATAAAGGGAATGACAAGAAACGCGCATACGATGGGAATCATGGGTGTACGAATATTATCGCGCGGTGTCCTTTGGTAGGATGCGGAGTTGCCATCGATTAACGTTATGGGTACTACCGTTCATTTCCCGGCAAGGAACAACCTCGAACACCATTTTAGCACCGCCGAGGCTCGACGGGGAAAAAAAGAACACGTCGAGCCGTGCCCGGCATCCTGAGAAGCCAGGGGAAATGGACTGTAGTGGAGATCACGTTACAATTGAATTTGATCGTTCAGAATTTATGAATAAATAGTTGTTATATTAACGATTATATCGCAAGGTGAAAGAAAAAGCGTGTGGGTTGTCGCGACGAGGCTGGACCGTTGATTAAGAGCGTCGAGGCACATCGCTCATTCGGCTTAACCGAGAGGAAACGAGCGATACGGCCTGGAGTTTCTCGAGCGCCATCGCGGAACGGCCCTCGATAAGAGTGGATAATCGTTCCAAGGAGGGCGTCTCGAATGGTTTGAAACATGGAGGAGAACTCCTCCTCCTCGAAAGGTCCGCACCGCTCGCGATTAAGCCGAACGAATAAATGCTCTTTCGCTTACCGTGCGAATGTCAATCACCGTCTGCACCGCGACACGCCGTACACTCGTTTACAAACTGAACGACGTCTCTATTAAAGTAATTAATGAAAATAATATATAACATAGGTGAGATAAAGGAAAAAAAAAGACGCTAGCCGAATACGAATCCATATATGTATATTATACAAAGTTGATTTTTATGTTATATTTCGTTTTCACCGAACTACCGTACGGAGGGTGCGCGCCAGGCACGCGATTGAGCGCGGTCTGCGCATATATGTATATATATATACAATGCGTACATGCGTAAACCCATGTATACCCAGGTATATATGTATATGTATATACACGTACACAGCGGTACACGCAAACACACAATGCGAAAGCCCGTGCACGATACGCGTTTCTCTCCCCCTCCCACCCGCCCTTTTCTCCGTGTCCGCGCGTTGATATCAATTAACGCAGAGGCGCGTACGTGCACGCGCCTCGTGACACACACGCATATACACACGCGCATGCGCACCACGGACTTGGACGTACGCGACGCCATTGGGACAGATGGACGAGGGACACACATATACACAGAGACACACAGAGAGAGAGAGACACGTACGAAGTTTCCACCCCCCCCACGACGTAGGACGAAAAACGGTACAAGGGACGGTGTGCACGTGTACACGTAATTTACGTTTACGTTCCGGAGCGGCGGCCGAGTTCTAACACAATTGCATATTAGGTATGTATTATACGAATGCATATTAGGTATTTATATAGAATCTATATAACTGTATAATTGTAACGAAATGCCAATGTCCGTGGACCCAGGCGTCTGCGATCAGGCCGGCAACTTAATGATCAATCGAATTGAATCGGTTCCGGGCAAAGGGCAGTCGTTTAGGTCCCGAAATACGGGCGCGGGAAGAAAGGTAGGACAAAACGAATGGCAAGGAAAAGGCATATATATGTATATATATATGTGTACACAGGCATATATATATAAATACAAGACGGACGACCGAGTAGGAGGTGAGAATAACCCAGTCGAGTTATATCTCTCGGTGGAAATGAAAACTCTTAATACGCTTTGATTCTGCAACGCTGTGCTAATATCAACAATGATAGAAAAAAGAAAAAAATGAAGGAAAGAAGGAAAGAATCACGTCTATCCGTTCTCTTGCGTTTCTTCTAAACGAAACGACATACCGGAACATTCAACAATTTCGCGCTGGTGCGGAATAATCGTGCAGTTGAGCGGCATAGATGCGTAAGAGGAGAGATGAAAGAAGGAGATGAGAGAACGAGAGAGAGAGAGAGAGAGAGCGAGAGAGAGAAAGAAAAAAAGAAGAAGCAGAATAAGAAAAAAGTGCTATTTAATTAGGCGCGTCCGATTCGTGCGTTATCGGCGCGGTTACGTTTGAAGAGATGAGTAAAAAAAAATTTTATTTATTTTTTAGCAATGAACTTATTATCTATTTCAATAAGGGACGTTTTTCTTTGATTGCATTTTTTCCTTCTAAAATCGACGATTTCGGCTGGTCTGAATTTACTTAGCACGTAGGTTTT
This sequence comes from Ampulex compressa, assembly GCA_038496175.1. Classification (NCBI taxonomy): domain Eukaryota; kingdom Metazoa; phylum Arthropoda; class Insecta; order Hymenoptera; family Ampulicidae; genus Ampulex; species Ampulex compressa. Next base: position 3,450 of record JBCFXI010001944.1, on the reverse strand, counting down.
TGATGATATAAATGAAATATAAATCACAATAACGAATTCGGATACGCACGAGTGGGTGAACCAACCAGACGAAGTACCCGATCCTCTTCAATTTAAGAATAGTTTGAACGTTATACACCGACACTGTTTCCTCCATCCTTCAGAAGCCCACGATAAATCGGTCCATCCCTGAGAAATACACCCTTCCACCCTAACCCCCCAGCCCCCCTCTCTACCCTTGATCGAAACCATAATTTAACGCACCTAACGACGGATGTGAGGATAATTAATCGTGCCGTATGAGAGTAGGAAAAAGACGGAGGAAATCATTCCCGATCGCTGACAAATTTCTACACGTCCATTTATCGCGCGTATTGCACTGTCAAGCAGTTGATTACACACAGACACTGTCAAACAATTTGTTGAGTTAAAGGGGGTCGGCGAGCCCGCGATATACTGTGCACAAGCATATATTGTCCAAACGGGAGCGTTTTATTCGACGGGAACGGCAAAGAAAAGGCATAGAAAAATCGTTAACTGGCGCAGATGGTATGACATTGTGATCTATACAAATTACAAATTACAAAGCATCAACAAGTAGTAGATATTTAAGGTATAAATACACAGAGACACACATATACACGTACAGGGAGAAGGAGAGAAGGAGAGACACAGTTACACCTACGGCGGTACTAAAAACACTGTCTAACTACGGTACGCGAGGGGCGCGTACCCCGACACGGAGGGGAGACATTATTAAAAGTGAGGACGAACTACGAGCGTACCTTAACTAACAAAACACAGAGAGACAGATATAAAGAAAGAATAAGAAACAAAACAAAAAAAAAACGGGAAACGTAACGTCTGACACGTAAGAGTAAGCAAAGTAATATAAAGTGGAAGAAAGAAAAAAAAAACACGATGCGCTCCTGCCACGCAGCGAGTCCTTAGACAGCTTTAAGATAATAATTATAAATGATAAATAATAATTATTAAATAATAACGATAAACTTTCTATATGTTGAATCGTGTCTAGTGAGAGAAGTACTCTATTGAAGTAAAACAAAAACAGAACCCACGACACACCAAACACACCTACACACACTATTATACCACTACTATCATCACAGACAGACAGAAAGCAAGAGTGAGAGAGAGAGAGAGAGAGAGAGAGAGACACACACAAATACACACGGATTAACACAGTTTATATGACCATTAGTTGTCTATCGAAATGTTCTTTTTTCATATAGTGGAAGAAGGTGGTTGTTAGAGAATAGCTTGGTGTTTCGTTTGCTGTTTTACAAACGTTGCGCGGTTCGGTAATCGGCGTGCACTTGTCGGATCTTGAATGTCCACCAATGGCGGCCGAGGTCCACACCTACGTTTATATTTGGTGGGGCTTAACCACTACTGTTATCATTATCACTGCTATTATCGGGGCAGGCCTTTCGTACCTGCGACGCGCGAGGGACACGCGCGAGGATTTTCCAACCCGGCGACGACATCCACGGGGGAAAGCTCGGCGCCTCCACCTCCCCCATTGCTAAGGGGTGGAAGGAATTAACGCCAGAGAACCTCGGCCAAGGTACGAAAGCCCTGCGGTTGCTGCGATTATTCTTAATATCATTATTATTATTATTACGATTATATTGTCATTATACTTACTATTACGATTATTCTTCTTATTATTACTATTATTACTATTAGTACCATTACTGTCCGCGACGCTATCAGTTGTGTCCCGTCGCGCCTCGAGCGGGCTGATTTTCATTCGTTCTGTTTCCCCCCACTCCTTAGCCCCCTCCCCTCCCCCGCTCGCAAGTGTGCAAAGACCGATCGAGCCTCTCGATCTTTCTTCTCTTCCTTTCAACCCCCTCTTCGTTCCTCCCTCGCTCTCCAACCCCGATCGAGAGCAAAGTCCAGAGCTTTGTCGACACTTTGCCGGAAGCTCGCTTCTCACCGACGATGATGATTATTATTGAAAAAGGCATTACGATAAGCGTTTGCATTGATGGGTGAATTGAGGAGGCTGAAGGGTGGAAGGAATGGTTTCTCTTAAAATATCATGAATACGCGTTTCTACGCAAACTGAATAAACATCATCGCTGGTAAGGAGAAGTCACGCGTACGTGACAGCGGCCGATAAAAATCGGTGAAAGTATATCACGCGTGCGTGACAGCGGCCGGCAAAGTGCTGGCACTAAACCTACCACTTGGCGAGTATATTTAGGTATATGAGTATACTTAAAGGAAGAGAGGAGAAAGAAGGGATGTCAGTGGATCAATAGTATGATCCATCCGCAGTGAAATCATGGAAAATTTAAAAATGAGGGTAGTTTTTTTTCTGGCGAAATAGCTGATCATTTTTATAGGTTTGGTGTTGAAAACTTAATCTCCGGTAGAATCATGGAAGATTTAAAAAATGGGGTAGTTTTTTCGAGAAATTACTGATCCGTTATTCTAATCATTATTATAGGTTTAGTGTTCAAAGATTTATCTCCAATAGAATCATGGAAGGTTTTAAAAAGGAATGCAGCTTTTTTTTTGAGAAACTACTGATCAGTTATTCTGATAATTTTGGTAGATTTAGTATTGAAAGATTCATCTCCAATAGAATCATGGAAAGTTTAAAGAAGCGGGGGTAGTTTCCTTTTTCAAGAAACTACTGACCTATTATTCTGATAATTTTGGTAGGTTTAGTGTTGAAAGATTAATCTCCATATCCGCTCAACTCCTTTCTCAATCCTTCCTGATCGGCCCACTCAGGTCAGGATTGGATGTCGGCGCAGAAAGTAGTTCTTATGGCGATAAGAATGCGCTGTGAAAGCCGAATGTGCGTACGAGAGGGGCTCGTAGTATCGACGGTCTTCTCGGATCGAGCGAGTCGCTGTTTTCTGTTCTCCTTTTTTCTTTTTTAATCGTGAAACCACCAACCCTATTACGCGTGGCGTCCCACCCCTCCCCCCTTCCTCTTAGCGCGCTCTCGCGTGTGTGCATGCGTGCGTGTATGTTTTTTCGTGTGCGTGTATGCTCGAAATAATCGAGCGGCTCGAGCTGCTCTTTGTAAAAGTAAACGAGGGGGCTGGATCGAAAGAAAAAAAGAAAAAAGTAAATGCCGGCTGCGAGGACGAGGCGTTGATCATCTCCGTGAAAAGTTCGAAAATCGCGTAACATCAAAAGTATTTTGAATCGAGTCGTAAAGTCGTGGGAGTGTACAGTCCGAAAATTGCGTAAAGTCGATCGAATATTAATGCTCCAACCTTACTTTAGTATCCATGTTATTACGATGCTTTGTACTTTAAACCACGATGAATTTTCCTTTGATACTACACTTGTTTTGTATCGAGGCTTTCCGCCATTTGCTCCACGTGAGGATAATAGAGAATACGTTTTACATGCCTGAAGTGTTGGTTCTATATTAATATGTACATTTCAGGCTCGATATTTTTATATATACATATATATATA
>JBCFXI010001943.1:0-34768 GCA_038496175.1 Ampulex compressa | reverse complement strand
TATATAGTTTTATTTATATATATTTTGTTAAATTCATTTTAACTTGCAATTCTGTCCAACGAGTTTTAGGGACACTAAATCCTAAGATATCCTAGAGTTTTCTGAGGCGTATTCACTTGCGTATCGAAACCTTTTGAATATCGAAAGGACTTGGAATTTTAAGACAATCCCGGGCAATCTGAGGCGCATTCACTTGCGTATCGCAAGCCCTGGAGAATCTGATTTTCTAAGTAACTGTTTTGTAACAAGGGTTAGCCGGAGGATCCGAAGTGCATTCATTTGCGATTAGGAAATCCCGACAAGTCCCTTCCACGTCCTGACTTGAACCGTTTTCGGAAAGCCTGAGGCGCATTCACTTGCGTATCGGCGGCCCCCAAGCGTTTCAGTTAGTTTGATGAGTAAACGTCTTAAACGAAAAGCGCGTGCCGGACAGATTTCCAAGACCAGAAATTTGTATAGAAAACTAGAGAAAGCAATAAAAGCCTTTATTGCGGAAGAAGATTTCATTCATATCCTTCTTCAACTTCCAAAATTCGCCCAACGTGTTAATTAATCTGCCTCATCCCAGGGGAGTGTCGCGCAGGCACGTTGTCCCCAAAAAACCGCGAATCTTCGTAATATAAATTATTATAAAAATCGATCCCGACGGTAGATCGAGACACTCCTTATACTGGAGAATTTGTGATTATGAGTCGGAAATAAGCATGAATGAAAAAAAAAAGACAAAAGATGAACTAAACTAAAAAAAGAAAATAAACAAAATTTGGACCCAAGAATAAATTAGAAAGAAATACCTTGGTACACCGTGTGTGCAATAATAATAATGAGCAATTATCAGTTATTCTGAGTAAAGTAGTAGTCGAAAGAAGAATTTTTTTTTATTAGTAGCATCTGTAAAGGACAGAGAAACAAAATTTGGCATTGGTTTTCAGGCAGATAAAAAAAAAACAATAAATTTTATTTGGATTTTCAAAATCTACATTTTTAAAAGATATCAATGCAGGAACCCATATATCTAATTTTATTTTTCAAATCTATCACCAATAGCAATAGTATAGCCTTTTATTCATACCACCTAAATGAAACTTTACGATCAGTGTACTACTTCCTAAAAATATTATGTGCAAATTATATTTTCTATTTTATTACTGAGTTACATTACTTTATTATCTTTAGACATTTTTCTAAAAATTTATTTCTCGTTTATGTTATTTTTTCATCATTCAACTTATTTTTTTTAACTTTTTACTACTTTAAAAAAATGTTCTTTGCATTATATTCCGTTCTTTATTATTGAAAACAAAATAAGGATTTTATATTATCTATTTTTTAAGTAAATGTTTATAAATTTTTTAATGATGTATTTACATTTTACCTTACACTGCACACGTGGTGTTCAATACGCTCCTCGCAATAAAAATTTTCCGAGGGGCGAGCTGCACACCCGGTGTGCAATGATTTTATTTATGTAAATTCACCTACGAATTGGGTGATTTCTATAGTAAACATGTTTTTTTTTTATTACAATTGAACAATATAAAGAAAAAAAATGTCGCTCCTGGGAACCGTGTTCGAAAAAAATCGTCGTCTCGAATGGGTTAATAGGGACGGTTGCTCTTAGTTGACCCACCGTTTCTCGCTGTGCGGAATCCTGTGACGAACACACGTTTGACACACAGTCTATAATTTTCACAGCTTACGTACGATTCCACTTGTCGCCCTCTTATCTCTTTTACACCTCTTTTGTTTCTTGCGTAAACTCGTATCAGGGCCATTCCCGCTCACTTGTCGAATACATTCCTCTGTCGTCACACGGTCGAGAACAATGATTATTTTTATCCTTACTCGATTGTCGGTGTTACGTAACCCAGTCGGTTATAATATATACTTCATTCCGTTAAAATTAAATTTTTCGTGATTCGTTCTCATGAATGTAATATATTCGTTTTAAATCCATGTTTGTAGAGATTTTTTTGTTATTTAACAAATGCTATGGTGGAAATTAATTTATTAAAGCAAAAAGGTTTAAAACGATATATTCTCTCAACTGTATAACGCTTCAACATTTTATAAACGACTTTTCGGCCCTTAAAAATTTTCGACGATATTTGTTGATACTTTATGCACGACTCTCTATACGAATAAATACGTGGTACAAAATTTTATTTTATTGTATTTATTCAACATTATAAGCAAACATTCAATACAAAACACATAACTTGTAATGTATCCTATAAAATAAATATAAAAAAATATAATTATTTATTTATGTTATGTAATGTTTTAAAACAGGCTAAACAAAGTGCCGGCTTTCCGTTGTAATTATTGTAATAGTTGTTACTTTTTTTGCTTTATTCGTGGCGTATAGACGGACCCATTAATTTGTTCAGTTGACCCCCGAAGGAGGCAAGGAGAAGTTGGAATACGACCGTGACGGTGTCAGGCGGCTGGGATCAATCGGTCCAGATTTATAGACTCTGTGATCGGCACGCGCATTATTTACAAACTACGCAGAAATGTATAATTATGGTTGTTACAATACACATTGAATTATTTAATTGTATTATTCATGGATTCGTGCAAATACAATATTATACAGCCTAATATAGATTCTTGCTAATCCAAGAAGGCAGGAAAAGAACGAAACATCTTTTAAAAATGAAAAAATGTCCTTTAGAAAAAACTTTTCCTTCAGAATAATTACAAGTAATGATTTCGTAACATTTATCGATTAAAAAGATTAAATCAAGTATTTGTGCGAGGACTGATTATTAATTGTTTCTTTTTAGAGCTATAATGCACTTTTTCAGAGTTGTAAAATTTTTTTTCAAGGTTATAGTACGGTTCTTGACTAAACTACAATTTATTTTACATTGGAACAATTAGCCAATCAATTAATATTACGAAATCGTTATATGTAAGAATTCTGATGCATAAGTTTCTTCTACAAGACACTTTTGCAGTTTTAAAAGATATTTCGTTCTTTTCCCGCTTTTTTGGATTAGCAATAAGTTATATTAAGCTGTATAATGTTGTATTTCCACGTTTCTAAAAATAATACAAATAAATATATCAATGTGTATCGTAACAACCATAATTACACATTTCCGCGCAGTTTGTAAATAGCGCGCATATCGATCATAGTCTATAAATCTGGACCGATTAGCCCCAGCCGTCTGACACCGCTACGGTCGTATTTCAGCTTCTCCTTGCCCTCCTTCAGGGGTCATGGAACAAATTATTGATTCAGTGTGTACTGAATATCTTTTAAATTTGCTAAGCGTTTATAGCATTCTTTGCATCGCTTTCTCGTCTTCCTCGCGGATTCTTCGTACGAACTTAGAAAATGTTTTTTCTTTTTCGTTATTATTACTTCACTAGAGGGATTCCCAATATTCATCAACGGATGATCAATCATTTTTTGTCAAAATTTGAAAATGTGAACCTTTTTCTGACGGTATTTCCTTTCCTTAATTGTTTCTCGAAGTTTTTAAATTGTAATCAGGGATTTTCCCTTTATTTTAAGCGCGGCGGATTGGTTATTCCTATCTCAGGTATATATTATAAACTCGGACCTAGAGTGCCAGAGACGTCCGGAATTCGTCAGTCGAGGATTTCACGAAATTGGTGGCGCCAACAGTACAAGCAGACAATACCGCGCAGCCTCATGGAGTGTAACATGAATTTGAGCGTCGCCTCACAGAGAAAACCATAAAGATCAGCGCTGGCGTCAACGTGTTAAGGTCGCACCTGAAGCGTCCTCGGTCAAGTTGTAGTTCTGCTCCTACGGTTGTGCTACTTCCACCCTATACCCATGTTATCTTCTTCGAAGCCAGCCAAGCGCGCCGTATGGCAAGTCATAAGATACATGGCGCAGTTCTTTCCAGAACAGCAGGTCTTGACGTTTCTTAACGCAATGATGTGACTTTTTTAGTTCAACTCTGAAATTTTGTGTTTTTTCAAACTGAAACCAGACACAATATAATTACGACAACATTTACTTATTTCATACTTATTTTACAACTGATTTCATTTTATTATCGGTCCAATTATATTAGGAAAAATGGGGCGTTGGTCACATTAAAAATAATAATAGGAAAATGTTTATAATTAATATACCTTAAATCTTCTGACTATTAGGTAGTGTAGGATATCGTATTTTCAGAAGTTGCACGGCGCGTTTGATAAATGCCGAAAGCACGGTGGCTTAATAAGAATAAAAAACAACGATAAAGAACAACTATAACTACGCAACGATACTCAGAATCATTCAAAACGCCCACAATACTCAATCACAAGTCTTTCGAAACTCTGCTATACTCATACTACATTTTTCGGTTCTTCAGTCTGTTCGCACTGTACGTCGAAGCCCCAGAGGAATCTGCTGCAATCACGCGCATCATACCATATACACTTATACACTTAGTCCTCGCATCTCACACACAGCCGTTTTGCACCGGCCGCATGCGTACAAACACGCATGCGCACAAGCTGGTATCCCACAGTACATATTTAGTCTTATGCGTTCACTACAAGCATCTACCGTAGAGTCCGCCTACACGTAAACCGGTAATGTAAGCATATGTTTGTATGTTATTCGTCGAATGATGTCCTCTTCCTTTTTTTTTATGGCCGGGAAAACTTTCAAAAGGCAGTTCCGCCTCGTCTAGTAGGTGTCTGTTAGGCTGCAGCGTCTGGCCGGACGATGCATCCGGTCATAACCCAGACGTGCTCGAGGACAGGGTAGTGTGGGATTTTTATCCACTAAAAACCATCGCTGTCCAATTCTTTGCGGGCTTAGTGCAATGAAGGAAGGTGCGCTGGGGACGAGCGCATCCATTTCTTCCAGAACGATGTCTCCTTCCTCATTAAGATTGCTTAAATGGCGTCTCACTTAAATCATTAAAATCACTCACCAATGAGAAACCCCAAGCAGCGAGATAGCGCTTGTCTTAATTGTTGCGAAGAGACCCAAGTGGCGCAATAACGCTGGTCTTTTTTTGTGTTAAAAAATCCCATTTGGCGCAATAGCGCTTGCATATGTTCCCTGATGCTAGGTAGCTATAGTTATATGTTTTAAAACTCTATCTTGAAGCTTGATTAGGTAAAAATTATTTAATTGTGTAACAGTCCGTCGGGCCTTACGGAAGGCAACCGCCCGGACGGTTTGTTTATATGTTTATTTATATTAATAGGCTCGGGCCTCCGCGCTTCGGATGACGGTGGTGGACTTGGTATAGAATTCGAATGATGACACAACTTAATTTGAAGTAATAACCAATCGTTTATTCAAAAATAAATTGTGAAATCAAAAATCTTTCCTGATTGTATTCTGCGCAAGATCCTCGTTGGGATCCGTGTATGATCAGGGTCGCGATCGGACCTTTGCTCCGTGAGCGACGAAGAACTAATGTTACGTTGAAACAAATATTAATAACGCGTACGCGGGTCGGTGAATCACTTGTGACGTGATCTCGCCTTTTACGACTCTAGAGCTGCAGCTCGAGAAATAAACGTAGTCCGTAATGTTTACGGAATTCGCGTGACCTTATAGGTATGATACCCCCGCTTGACTCTCCCCCTGGTGGCTAAATTTAGATCTGTCGATGCGTCTTCTCGCGGTTAAGGCTATAGGTTTTTCATTGACTTTCCTACACAACGAAACGAGTGAGGATTGCCTTTGTCGCGTACCTTCTGGCTTCCCCTTGAAACCAGGAGCGACAAATAGCAGGCGTAATGCGTGGGTCGCTCGAAGAAGCTTAGGACAACTCACAGGGATACGGGAGCCCTGCGAGTTTTCCAGCTCCTGGGAAACGACTTCAGCTCAGCACTGTCCAGCTCGTGTACGCGACTTGAGCTGACCAAACTGACAACCGTATCTGTCCGGTCGCAATTGCGGGGGGAGGAGAGTAAGGCCCAGAGTCAGCCTCCTGGAGAATATCCGGTCAACGTGCGTGGGTTCGGCAATCCGAAGATCGAGCGTTCCCACGACGCCCGAATACGCACCAGGGATTGCTCGTGTACCTTTAGGGACGGGGTTAGGATTAGTATGTACGGTCGCTGACGAGAACCGTTGATCGGCGATACATAGACTCGCTAGGAGAATCGGCAGGCACAGTAGTGAGCAGGGCGAGTTCTCCGCGAGATGCTCGGGTCACGAGGCCGTACCGCGAACCCGCACCACCCAGAGCCGGTCAGGCGCTACACCACCTCAACGCACTTTGCCAGGCACAGCGGAAACGCCAAATCTAAGATAAGTAGGGCACCTTAGTGAGCTACGTCGTCTCAGAGGCGCCGTGTGGGCTAGCAAGGATTGTCGGGTTTGAGTAGAACCGTATGGCTCAGTACCACTAACCTTTCCCCGCTCCGGCAGATGTCAATTTACTTGTCGTTACGGAATATAAAGTCAATAATTATTATTTCGTATTCGGGACTATCGCGCCCGAATACAAGCAATACCCTTTTTGATAGCAATTTCCGTGAGTGATCGTGCTTATGTGCACTCTATCTCGTTTAGTATCAGATAGATCGCGTGAAGGGAGAATTGGCCTGTATGCCTTATGCTTCTCGAAACGTCCTTCCGATTTAACCACCAGATGCAGAGTGCCACTCTCGTTCGCTGCATCGACCTTCTTTGATCGGTAGATCTAGGAGGGGTCTCGACGCATCCGCACGAGATTTCGTTGATCAGGGGATTCGGTCGGACACTCGCGGACCGCCCGAACGTATGGGACCGTCCATACGGTTACAATTGGAACACGGAAACACCCCCAACGTTAAAGTGGAGTATACTACTTCGATAGTCTATGAGTTTCCATAGCGTTCAAATGTGCGTTAGGTCATTCAAATAATGTTTCCTGCGTAGTTTATGTCCATTCTATATTTTATGTAATTTTGAAGTCAACCACACTCGTAATTCGATTAAGTTAAATCAATTACTGAATAAACATTACATAAGTAAATGTGGTCATAATTATATCACGTTTGGTCTCATTTTGATCGGTAAAATCTCACCAATAAGTCAACAAAATATTCAGATACAAAAAATTGAAAAAAAAATTAATTAGAACACTTTTTTGGCTGATTTTTAAACCTCGTTTGCCTCGCTTCTGTCTTGACAGGTTCTTTTGTTCACAGTCCCCTTTGTTTTGCATACGAAGAGTGCAAACTGCACACCAGGAAAACAGTATTTTCTGCCTTTTTAACGTTGCAAATGATATCCAAGAAGTGGAACCTTAACCACTTCGTTCTTATGGACGTGTTGTGTCGCGAGAACAAAACTACTCCATTAACCTCACGGACGTGTTACCATGCGACGCGACGTCTCTTCTATGGTTTCACTGCCGTGTAACACGCGATACAATTCTATTTGTCCGATGTTATGAACAACATATGTGGCGTGCCTTATTATTAGATTAAGAGCTTAAATTCTGAATTCGAAAAACTGTTAATTCCGAAAACGGTACAGGAAAAGAAAAACATTGATTTGGGGATATTTGTAATTTATCGCTCTTCTCTGTGATAAAATTAAAAGCAGGGAACTGAACATAATGCAACACCATAATTTACAAATTTACTATATCACGTAATGCCATATCACAATTTTCTTTCGTGTACCGTTTTTCGAGTTTAAGCTCTTAATCTAATAATAGAATACGTGAAATATGTTGTCCATGATGTCGCACGAACGGAATCGCGTCGCGTGTTACACGTCTGTAAACTTATTGGAACAGTTTTGTTGTCGCGACAAAATATGTCAGTGAGAACGAAATGGGTAACGGAATGATTACTGTATTCAATAACTTTAGTTTATCATCGAGGTTATTCATAGCATTTTTGTTATTTTGCTATAAAGAAAGAATGATGCCCATAAAACAAATAGAGAAAATTAATATATTTACTTATTAACCACGTTTTTTTATTTATATATATATCGTACATCTGAAAATAATAACAATTTTCTAAAACAAAATAATATTTACCATATGTATATATAACTGAATATGTATATATGTTTATGTTCATAGATATAAAATGAAATATTATGTATACAGGCGGATATGTGCACGCACAATCCGTTTTTAATGCAAATTTTTAAACCAGGTATAAATTAGAAATAATGCAACTCTTCTTCGATCTTCAGTTGTATAGCTTTTAATAATAATAGCAAAAATTGTGCGAAACTAATAAATATGTATGGGCGTGTGCTTGTGTGTGCACGCTCACGCTTATGTAAAAGATTTACAGACAAATTCTAAAATCACGCTTATGAATTCATATCGGTTCATTTTTATTATCTAAAAAGCGAAATGCATAAAACTAATTAAGAAAAATTAGAGTATTTTCTTCTTAGGCTTTGAATAGTAATCAGTAGATAATTGACCAAGGAATATACAGGGCGTCGCAAACAACTGAAATAGGCTGCAGCTCATAAATGGTTGGGTATAAAGGAAGATATTATAACTGCAAGTTAAATGGTATCAGACGGTGCATAATATGTAACCAATGTTATGCACTTTTATACATCAGTGTATCAGAAAAATGCAACTGCGTTTTTTTAAGATGGAAACCTACGTTTTTGACTACACGAGGCGATTCAGTTTCTTGTGCTCCGTATACAAGTATTAACATCCTTCTTATCCCCAAAATAATTCGTTAGAAAGTTTTCGGAGGTAAAAGTTATCTCAATTATTTCGCTCTCTCGATAAGTGTCCTGAATTAGCTAAATACGTTATAATTGGACCGTTTATTTTGAAAGTGGTGTAAGTCCATTTTCTCTTGTTTCGAGAAAATTAAAGGTTAGCATATTTGTTAATTTAAAAATATGGGTTAATATTATCGACTGTGGCAATGTTTCTACTAATTTATCAATATGTAATTTGATTATATAAATTTGTTTTAGGCGAATTTAACTAAAGTAATGTATATTTACGGGCTACATATGGATTTACACCACTTTCAAAATTAGTCGATTGTAAAAATCATTTAACTTCAATTTTGAAAAATCGAGTATCACTTAACATATATTTGATATTAATTTAATTTTGTTTACAAATAATAACAAGAAATAAAATAGGAGTAATATTTTTTAATTTTAACATTAATAATATCTATATATTGTTAGCTTAATAAAAGATATTGGTATTTTCTTTTCATGTTTTTCATGTGGCAGTGTTTTGAAATATTGATGATATACAAGAGATACATAAAGTAATAATTATATGTAATAGGTATACAATAGGTCTTGCATCATGATACAAAGGCGTCAGGGCGATTTTTTCAAATTTTGGTGGTCTTCTTCGACATGTAGGTGTTTTAAATCTTAAATTCTTAAATCCAAAGTATTAAATACTGTCTCCTCCATTGATGTTTTATGTAAAATAGAATACGGCGCACTTTGGCAAAATCTCATCCAATATATTTCCAACCAATTTACTTTTTCTACATTAGTGTTTCTTCTTATCGGTTTTTTAATTACGTTTTGTATATTGTACAAAGATAAAAAGCTGTAGCCACTGACCTCACCATCTGTCTATCGAAATTGGACTTACACCACTTTCATAATCAATGGATGCGCAATTTCTTTTATCGGCCAATATTAAATTAAACAAAGCTTTGGTATTTTTTAAGGTATTAAATACTAATTAGTTATAAACAAAAAGTTTATACTAAATTAAGCATAAATGACGTAATATCTCATTCTTTTTTTTAAATGGACTTACACCTCTTTCAAAATGAACGGTCTATATCTCGTTATAATGTTTCTAAAAATGCATCGGTTGCTAATATTAGTCAGTGTAAGATTAAGATGTTCATCAATAACTAATTTATTACCCGTATATGAATATTTGCCGAATCAGTGTTTCCAAATTATGGGATTTTAGAATACTGAAACAATTGATATGTTTATTCTGACTAGCAAATGCAATGAAAATAGTACTGAGGCTGAAAAGCTGTCTCGAAAGACATATCCCAATCGGCAACAGATCTCGTGTTCGTATTTTTCCAAACAGTATTTCAATTTACGCCAATATTGCTTCTTCCACGAATTAAAATGGGACGTGCCGAAATTAACCATCGAAGATTAACCTTTAACGCTCCGACTTTTAATATTAAATATCAACCAGCATCTTCAACTTATTTTCACCATTCTTCGACTTACAAGTTTTTAAGTATTAGATTTTAAATGCTACAATAACGTGTAAATAATAATGTTAAAGTCATTCAAAACAACCTTTATTCATCTCAGGAGTAATATAATTCAGGTGGTGTCTGAGAGGCACACTTGGAGCGTTAAGGGTTAAGGTAGTGAGATGTGCTGGCGCACATCGACTTAAATCTACTAAGAGGTCAGGTTAGAGAATATAAAAATGCATATTCTCATAAAAGTGCAAACTCTCTTTCATCTCTCTTTCATAAAAGTGCAAACATTCCGGGGGACGAAGTTCAAAGAAAAAAAAAGTGAAAAGTGCTTAGATGATAATGAAGGACCGTTTAAACACTTGTTGTAAGGTAAGTACTCCGGAACACTTATCGAGAGACCGAAATCATTCAGAAATTTTCACTTTCAGTAACTTCTTAACAAATAAGTTTCGGGTACAAATATGTTAATACTTCTATGTGAAGCACAAAAAACTGCATCAACTGGAGCAGTCAGAAACATAGATTTCCGTAAAAAAAAAGTGCAGTTGCATTTTTCTAATGCACCGATGCGTGAAATTGCAAAAAATTAGTTGCATATTACACACCATCTATAACATTTAACTTTTACTTATAATATCTTCTGCTATTCTCAACCGTTTACAACCTGTTCCATTTGCGTGGGTGCGCTGTACACGTCAGCTCAACATTTTTTATCAACATTGAGATCCAATGTTTTGACAATATTTATTTAGGATTTAGGAATAGACAATAAATAAATAAAACTATTCACAGGAATTTTCTTTTTTTTGGGGTAAATGTGTAATATTATTATAATGAGGTCTGACGTTTCAAACTTTGAAGGATAATAATATCCTACTTTATATACCGGTTGGTTCACAAGTTACAGTGTTACAAACAGTTATTTCAAAACCTATTGGAAATGTTCGTCTCGTTTCTTGATAATTGCACGGTTCTAAGCGCCGAATTCTCTTGGCTATAACAGGCATTTTTTACCAATTTACTGAGAGAAAAATGAGACATCTTGCTCTTTTTTCTATGATACATCAAATTATAATTCTTACCCTTGGGTTAATCGCAGTGAATAACATGCCTTTGAGGCATTTTTTTTTACTTAGCGTAATTTATAAATATGGGAAATTGAGATGAATTCTAAGTACCGATTAGGAATGAAAGGATAGTGGCTAGCTATGATTAGTTCTATAATAGAGTATTGAAATAACCTTTCTGGACAGACACATAAAAAATCAACACATGCACTTCTCGCATTGTACTTACGGACATATGTATCTATAAAATTTACTTAAGAGGTGTAGATTACGTGTGACAAAACGCGTACAGAATTCCCGGAAACTGAGTGAGACAAAGCAATATTATGCGACAGAAAAGCATTCTGATAGGAAAGCATTCTGATAAAAACAGATATAGAACAATATTTATTGGTTAATCTACATTACTTTTTAATTGTATTGAACTGACAGTACGTACGGATTCTATCAATGCACATTTTAACTCGTACCGTTTGTCGTAGTTCTACTGAGCTCGCATTTTGGCTTTCATAAGCGAAATGACTATGAGCTCAAATAGACGATACATATCTATACATATTAAAGTAAGAATATGTTTAAATATCTTTTAGAAAGAGGCTTCTATATTGTTCAGTGTATCGGACACAAAATTTAGAATAAATATTCTTAGATGCCCCGGAAAGATTACAAAGCCCTCCCGCTACTACCCTTGTCTTCAATTATCACCGAAATATATAACTTTTTACAGTCGAGCACTTCTGTGTGTACTATATTTCCATAATTTTGAAGGGAAACGAGTAAGAGAAATTGATTCCTTAGATGTAGGTAAGGTACGAGTACCAGTAGTTGACTATTTTTAAAAAACGTAAAAATGAAGGCTTTTGTAAGTAATCCTTATTTGAAAAAGATTCATCTGTCATGCTAAGACAGTTATTACGTAGTATGTATAGTAGAGGATTAAGTTTATTATGGTAAATAATATCTCTCTATATTTCTATTTCCTTAATTATCCTTTTAGGTGTAACGGTACGATTCAGATAAAGAAATCCATGCGTTGAGAACTCGTCGTGAATGAATTATTTAATTTTTAAATATTCATAACTTTTTATAACTAATACACGCAAAGTTTTTGTTATTTTTATCAATAAAAATAAAAAGTAAAAAAAAAATCAATAGTTTATTGTGATGTCAAATTTTGAATCTTGTTATTCTGATGGTTTTTGACTTGAGTCGTTTAAATTTCTTTACGATTTATAATATATCTGTTTTGCATCTAACTTTGTTAGAAGTACAAAACATATGATAGTTCTAAATTTTGTAGCATACTCCGTTTTAATGGATGATTTTTTGTATGTATCCATTATTTTAAAGCAACCATGTGCATAATATTATAAATACCATGGGAAAATTAAAATGTATTTACTTCATAATTTATTTGAGGAATTATTTAATTATTGATCGAGAGATACCTGCTGTCAAGGGCACTTTTCCAAATGACTCCAATGATCGCAGCCATTGATTTTCGGTTGCATCAAAAATCAATAAAGGTAGCTGCATGTAAATTTGGAGCACTAAGGCTAACACTTAACTTCAAAAGGGAAGGTAAATTGTCCGTGGAAATTAAGATGGGGCCTCCCGCAATTTTTAATCAAGCTAAATAGAATAAGATGAATGGATCAATAAATAGCTGCAGCTGGTTTCGCAATTACAATCGAAGAATTTAAAACCAGTACAGATCGTCTTATCAAAGAAAAGAAACATTAAAACCCATTTAAAAATAATCGGTAAGTAAATAATCCAAATGGTAGAACTTGGATAAAGGGTTCTTTACGTAGAAGTCCTACAATATTAAATAAAGTTGCACAAAATCTAACAGATTTACGAGCAGCAGTCACCAGTGATAATGTACTCAACTAATTTATGAAAGTATGTAACCGCTTAAATACGAACAATCTTGGGAAGATGTTGGACGACCCAAGACGAATTTTTAATTGTGATGAAAGGGCATTATTCTTGAAACCCAAAGACAACAAAGGGTTGGCGAAAGAGGAAAGTAAAACTGTTTACGAACAAGTCACTACAGATGAAAAACACTGTGTGACGGTAATGTTGACGGTTAGCACCAGTGGTATAATTGCGTCTACAGTGGTACTGTTCAAATACAAACGTATAATCCAAGAGATTCCTGAAAATTTTCCCAAAAAGAAATAGAAACTGGTTGGATACTATGTGAAACTTTTTTTAAGTTTCTTGCCAATACTTTTCACCCATAGTTGGTGGCAACAGAAACTATGTTTTCTGTCATTCTTTTTTTTGATGAACATTCCTCACACATATGCTTCTAAACAAGCCAGTTTTGCCATAATCACGGTATTGTTTCCGTGTCACTGTATCTTAATGCGATCTATGTACCACAGCCGATGTATATTGCAGGTCTTTCGACTACTCAAAGAATGCTGAGAAAAGAAAGTTCACAAACGCAGAATTAAAAATCTTGATGCCCCAATTTTAAAAGGATCAGATTTTCCACATTTGCTTCCAGAAGTAATTGACCAAACTGTAACTGAAACTATTTCATCTAACGAATTTCGCAAATATGGTTTATATCCGTGGAATCTGTCAGCAGTGAACATACTGAAATAAAAGAATAAGTTGAAACTGGAAGTATCGGAACACAATTATCACGGATAGAGTATTTGAAACAAAGCCTTCAATTTCTAAATGAAAATCTTGAACCAGAAAAGCCCTACACCTTTCGATCCTCATTAGAGGAATTGTCTGCTACTCTGTTAGACACATTATTATTAGTGCTATAAAAAAAAAAAACCCAAACAAGTTACAAAAGTATTCCATTCCAGCTGAGGAACCTATGAATGAGAGCAGAAATCCAATAGTGATGCTTCTTGATAACACACAACCTAAGGAGCTGGACAGCGAGAACAAAATTGCACCAACACTGTTTCGCTTAATAATGTCACCCCGGTTAAAGAATCCTTCATGATGGCGTTTTTCTAGCAGTGTCGATTCTGGAAGATAAAAATATTATAACTGAGCAACCCACCAACGATGACACGATACCATTACTGTTGTTTTTTAATGTTGATAGTTCTGTTGGGCGACCTTTAAATAATTTCAGTTCTGAAGGTGTACTGCTTCAAAACAATGTAGTCACACAAGCAAAAATGCTACCTCAAGGTACGGCCAATTCATACGTCACGGCTGTTGCTGTTCTTTCATTTAAGTCCTAATCCCATTTAAAAGACAAGGTTACTACTCAAGTTTTGGAAATAAAAAAAAACATACATAAAAGAAATGCCAAAAGAAAAGATTCCTTTTATTGCCTAAGGAAAACTTTGTAAAGAATATTTACTGATCAAAGTAAACTAGAAAGAAGAGATGAAACGATTGAAAAGATAGCGTGCAGCGAAAGGACAAAGAAACAAGGAAGAAAAGGAGAGAGCTAAACGGAAGAAGACACGTCAATTGCAATTGAAAAGACCAAAGAAAGTGCTACAATATTCTTCTGAGAATTCGAACTCCAATTGCGAAATATCCGATTGTGTAGAAAGTGAATGAAATCAAGTGGTCAACGAAGTTATCGAGCTAACTGATCAAAAAATACTAAATGAACATGTGATATTTTTATACGAAAGAATATTTTGCTGGAAAAATTTTTTGTGTAACTAAAACCAAAGCGACTATTTCTTCAGTGGAAATATACAGGCGATTATGAAAGTGACCAAGGAAGAAGTATACTGGACTGTAAATGAAAGGTCGTAGTTTCTCATATCATTAAACCCAAAAAATCGAGCAGATTTGGTAATGTCTACTTTGTTCCTGAATCGAATTGTTTTATTGCTACTTTACTTTATAATAATAAAATTGTTGAAAATGAACGGTATTAAAGTGAGTACTAACATTACTGTTTTAACTCCCCTTCTGGTATAAGTAGTCCACTAGTAACGAACAGAGGGTTAATTACTAGTTCTTTTTTCATTTTTAAGAGGGGCCAACTTCTGAAAGAATGACTGAAGTTTTAAATACGTTTTAACAATTGTGACAAGTTAATTTTTATTTTAAATTGGTCTTGTTACATAATCTCTAAGGCTTAGAAAGTATTTTCAGGTATTGACTGTGGCTATATAGTAACAAAGCAACTGGGTACTACTGTTTATATGGAAGATTTCTCTTAATTGGTCAACTACTGGTACCTTTACTTTATCCCCTTAACAACAGGTAGGATCTTTAAAAAAAAAAATTAAAAAACGTTTAGATAGTGTTAAAATTAATTGTAAAGAATTGATTGAAAAATGGAGGAGTAAATGTAGAAATTTGTTCAAATCATGATTTGAAGAAAAATGTGACTAAGATCCATGTTCTCAAAAGTCCGAACAATACTGTGTACAAAAAACAACTACTTTCTGTGTTAATTAAACTAGAATTACAGATGAGTAATATACATTGAACTTTACAGAATGGATAAAAAGTACTGGTGATTATAAAAAATTTTTATTAAAATTTATTAAACATAATAAATCCTTAAAAATTGATTGAAGAAAATCACATGTATTTCTTTTATTGTTTTGTTTTATTAAATAAAAATTGAAAATACACTTAATAATAGCAGTAATTACGTAATAATACGATTAAAATATTTCAAATAATTACACTTAAAATTCAAACACGTTTCTGATAGGTTAACGTCATTTCAGCCGTGCATTTACCTCATACATGTTAACGACATGTATCATAAATATTGTTTGCTTTATTATGTGTACATTATGCTATTTAACATTGTTTACGTTATCGACGGATACGAGTATTAAACGTCTTTATGAATAAGAGGTATGAAGAAGGTAAAAGATAAATGGAAGGATTGAGAAAATATAACAGAGAAGTATGTTTTGGCAGTGTTTGTATAATATGTATGTTTGGAAATATATTTGATTGTCTATGCAATGATTTAAACTATATGCTAATATTGTGAGAAAAAACAAAAGAAGTGATTTTGCGAACATGTTGCACAAGCTGAACTTATACGTGTGCAATTTTTGAAATTTTTCTCAAAAGCTGTTCTAAAGATTTTAATAAAATTTAATATTCTATCGTTTTCGGGCGCAAAAATTCGATTTAGTGAGTTTTGGATTTTCGGAAAATTAATTTAGTGAATTAAATGAGAAAATTAATGCTGATTAAAATATGTTATGATGTGTGGAGTTTTCAAACATATTTGTGAAAGTATTAGTTTAAGATTTATCGTGAAAATATTACGGTTAAAAAACGAGGAGGTACAAATGTAAAGCAAAATTAGCTAGTTATGTTGTAATTTCTTAAAAAATACCGTAGAAAGTTAGCCTTACATGAGAAAACTTCACGACAGCACAGGGGCAGGGGCAGTTTTACAATGGACACGCTCAATCTCACCTTTGAATCGTCTCATGCCGTTTGGGATTCACACGTTGTAAAGGAATCGTATCTCCATGTTCACGGTGTATGCCCCAAAAAATACACGATTTATTATTTCTGCGTATCACGATTCTCTCTATGTTTACGTTAATGCTTGAAGCTCATCACTCATTCCATCCCATCTCATTCAGTCTCGACGTTTCTCATTCTCTCTTTTGCCTCGTGGTCAAATTAGTATGAGTGACCGTTTCAGCAAATAATAAGCTAGGGTTAAAAATGTGTGTGAGAAGAAATGTATGCTTTGCTGTTCAACTACCAATTAGACAGAAATCCCGGCCAAGGTTAATCCTGTTTGAGGCTGACAATAAAACCAGTTGTTACACATCTGAAGCCTATCGCAGATGCCCGAGTAAGATTAAGCATATGGAATTAGTTGTTTATGCTTGCGTAGACAATACAATCGTGCTACATACCATTTTGCAATCGCCCTGCTTGTTATTTTTCAACGGATGTTTGCAACAGCCGGCACCGCTAAAAATACTAACTATGCAGAAGTTTCTTGAATATCTCAAATAAATGTTATTCAGTTAAATAAAATCTACTCAAATGATAGAAAATAAATATTCCTTTTCCTTAATAAAGAAAATAAGAAGGCAGTCATTTTTTTTGTCTAATGATTGCTCGAAATAAATTTCAGTTGCATTGTAAACAATTAGTCCGTTTACTTCATAACAAAAAACGAGATCGATAGATTCAGCGCGTTTTGCAAAAACAGCTTACAACACTTTATGCGTTAACCATCTGGTGTATAGAAGATGTTAAAAAGAAGCTTACGCATTTCAGCAGAAAATATATAGCGTCCTTTAAAAGAAGAATGATAATACCAATGAACATTGATGCTGAAAAAAATAACTCGTAAAATAGGAGGAATTAATTATTGTTACTACAGCTTTTGCACTCTAAATGTAATGTTTTCGCAAATGAAATTTACTCTTACGCGTCTTAAGTTCTTTTATAAAACTGTTTTCTTTTATTTATAAATGAGCGAATGTACTTTGTAAGAAGGTAGGTATGATTTGCAAAAAGTTCAATTTGGACTGCAAAACGTATACACGCATGACACATTTTTTTTGTCAGATGGTATAGCAGAATTTTATTTACTCTGAAAATGATAATTTTATCACCTCTTAGAATCCTCTTTAAAATATTATGTTCTATCGCCTCAGATAATGCGTAACCTTTCTTTTTTAACAGCTTGTATATATACATATAATAGTGTTGAACGTGTATCACAGTAAGAAGAATCTTGTCTCAGGGTCGGTAGTCAGCAACTATGTTCTTTAAGAAGCCGTGGATATTCTTGAAGCTTGGCCTCGAGACCTCATCGCGTCGCCAACAACAGCACATCACATGGTAGACATCCTCCGGACACATCCTTGGCCTTGGCAAGTATACCTGTATAATTGAAGTACAGTTGGTGTTTCAGGATGTCATTATCCTTCCTTTTTCTTTGTACGTGCGTGAGTGCGTATATACATATAATGTTTTCTTTTGTTTTAAAAATTATTATATTGATATAATATTAATAATTATAATTTACTCACAAGTACTATATGTCAGTGAGAAGATACGTAAGAAAGTAAGTAAATGTGCGGGAACGTGAAAATAGTCTGGCGTGAGGATGAGTAAATATTTTGTAGATCATAAGTGCGCGGACCGAGCGAAGAGTGTTTGGGCTGTAAGGCGACGAGAGAAGAGCGATAGAAACAGAGTGCATGGCTTGGTTTTGGGTGACACATGAGAATGGGTAAGCATGAGAACGTCTACAAACGAGAGGGGGTGCATGCAGGGATGCTAGGGAGGAAGGGCATGATTTAGAAGAGGGAGACTCTTAAAAGAATATACAGAGCAGTCGAAGAAGAAGGACAATAGAGAACACAGAATCATAGAGAGAAAAATCGGAGTACAGAGAATAGAGTAGAGAACAGAGCAGTCAGAGAAGTTATAGAGAACCGAGTAGTGAGCAGAGCAGAGTATAGAGTAAAGAGTCACAATACAGAGTCAGAGTAAAGGGTTATAGTGTAAAGAAACGTAATAGTAATAAACCATCTATCTTTATCAATACAAATCGCTGGAGAAAAATACTTGAACCAAACTCTCCACACGATAAATAAATAATATCAATTCCTACAAGTGTATAAATGAACAAATCATTAGATAAATGAGTAAATGATAAAATAAGTGGATTAATTAAAGTTGTAGTAGATACAGAAATAAAAAAGTATGCAAGTAAAGATATAAATCGCTAATTGAACATTTAGAAATTTTTTCTGTTGATCCAATGCATATCTCACCTGCAGTTCTGCTCCGTAGTACATGCGCTCGGCGTTTTGTATGACTTGCTTGTTGGTAAGATGTTGAAACGGCTTTTCTCTCGCCAGACTCATTACCTCCCAGAGGGTTACAGCGAATGACCAAACGCTGCTCGAACAAGTGTATCTGTCCTAAGGATTATGGATAAACATATTACATGGATATATGTTGCGGCGACGAGTTGACTTATTGATTTTCCTCATCGATACATACTAGATGGTATAAACTGAATCTCTACCTATCTATTTACGCTCTAGAATAAAATCCGCTCCTTCTGATATTCCTATACATGCAACATCAAAACGTACGCCAGTGTACAACGTGTTTAAGCCTCTGTTTATCTAGACTCACTAATAAGATCACAAGTAGATTAGGGACAAAAAAAATTATATCTTGCTTCCCTTTGTTTGACTTTATTTTTAGAATATCTACATGAAGTGTTCCTGAATAGTGTAGAATATCTACATCCGAAGTATGATATGAAGAGAAAAGTCAATCACATTACGATTCTTTGCACCCACAATGCTACAGAAGTCTATATATCTGTATATGCATATCTATATGCAACTGATGGTACACCAGTAGAGATTGATTTTAAGTAAAAAAACAACTGTCTCTAGCTGTCACACACATTAAAAGCGGAACTTCTACATGGATGTGCAAAGGAAAGCAAATTTTGCTATAGATGAAGAAATGGAACAGTTCGATGGTGGTAGCTGAAACGACTTGTTTAAGTTTAATAATGAACAAAATAATAATTGGATTGCAGCAAATTGGTTAATACGTTCACGTATTTGTTAAAATAAATGGCGTAAGTAACTGTATCTTCATTCATCACATATTCTTCTACATTACTATACATTCAATTCATATATCGCTTCCTTTGAAATTGCAGTATCGTTATTAATAGAATATTTAAAGCAACTGTATCCAACTAATTTTGTTAGTACTCAATTAATAATATTATAGACTTTCCTAATTATCTTATGACAATATGTAAATCTCGCATACGCCGTGACCAATGCCAACTTGAGGTCAATATACAACTGACAAAGGCGTGATTATGTTTCACAGATTGATGAATATATTTTGCTAACTTTATCTGTTGTTTTGTTATATTTGTATCTTTGTAAACGTATTTGGAAGCAATAGTAAAAGTATCGCGTACTTCCCTTCGTACATTTTTGAGCATGAAATTTTTTTTTCCTGTGTTTATTTGTGTTACGTACATTATTTCGAATTTCGAGAAAATAAAATATTTTCATATGTTAAAAGACGCTGAAATGTAAATTTTGTATTAATATATAAGCTCATTACATAAAGTTATTTGACAACAACTTACTGTACACATGGATTCAATAAATCGTTCCACGATTCCTTAAGGAGGGATATACATATAGACGGTTCAAAGAACACATTTTTTTTGACATAAAGTGTTTCAAAATGAAGTTCGAAAAGTTGAAGAAGTTACAGCCGCTGAGAGAGACGCATCCGTTAAGCAGCGTTGGGGACGTAGAGCGAGCAACAGTTACTAATTCGTGCTTCCTGCAGAAGTCTCCCAGTTTTATTTTTAATTTATCTGTTTTATAGTGCCTGAAGATAAGACGAAAAAATTGTTTAGAATTCCGAAAAGTAAAAAGCAAGTGTAACGGCCACGTCGAGAAGAGAATGAGCACTTGGCATCGAAATGCAGAGAAAACACATAAGCTCCGTGGAAAGAATAGATTGACGGATACTACAAAAACTAATCACTTGCTTCGCCTTAGCTATTCGAAAAAATGTAGAAAGTATTAAAGACATGAAGAACAATATTATGGCCACTTATTACCATTTGTATTCTACGAACGAAAATCCACAGCACGGATACTGCCTGGAGGGCTAAGGCAGCTGATGCAAGTGGTAGAAATGTACATCAATTGCAGAAAATTTGGATTTGTTTGAGCACCCACCACCACATAATTTAACAGTGGAGAAACATATTCTTCCAATTTATGAATATTTATCCAAGAATGAATTACTTCAGAGATGCTTAAGCGATCATCCGCAGAATGCAAAAGGAAGTGTTGCGGCGCAACAATAGGCAGAGTCAAGCGAGGAACCCAGAGGTTTATCATCATGTTTTTCAAGGGTCGAACGGTACCGAAGTGACCGCTCTATTCTTTACACATTGGGCCTCTGCTTAGCTTCAGAGGTACTTAGGCAATAAAACATCTGGTGTTCCTCCAAATTAGACGCGACTCTCGCCTATCTACAGCACACGTGTCCTCCTATTATTTTGAATCACGTTTGACTTTCGAAAACGGTCAACGAAGGATAATCTGGCAACCGGCAGGGCTGCGTTTTGTCCTAAAATGCAGCCGACCAATCATTCTAAAGAGGCCGTACAGATACCTTCGAAAACCAATAGGAGGCACGTAATAACGAACAAAGATAATCTGGCAACCGGCAGGGCTGCGTTTTGTCCTAAAATGCAGCCGACCAATCATTCTAAAGAGGCCGTACAGATACCTTCGAAAACCAATAGGAGGCACGTAATAACGAACAAATTTCTAAAACTCCGCCCGAGGAGACCCCGCTGAACCCTCTTGAACATCAAAGCGTCTCAAAAGCATCAGTCTAAAGTCAGCAACGCTCCGAGATACACACTCAGCAAAATAACTCTAATATAACGCTAACCGAGCAACGTAGCGAGACGACTAGCTCGTTGACTCACACATATCACGACCATCGCGTATTTACAACACGCGGTGAACTCAACATTCTCGAACATCTCGATCCGTGAAACAAGGTGTAGCAAATCCAATTGTTATACCGAAAGAAGCCAGATTCCATTGACACCCCAACTAGTGGTTCGCGCGATTAATTTCGTAGCGAAAGGCGTACGTGTTCCCTAGGCGTGAGCGACAGTCACGATAGTCTAGGCCAGTAGCACGGCGCCAAGCTTCGTACTTGAGCTTCGTACGTCGGGCCTCCATCTTCCCGAAGCGATATCTCGATTCGAAAAGCAGTTCGGATATCCGCGAGGAGAACCGCGACGTCTGCGACCCTCGAAGTACGAACGTCCACAAAAAGCACGAACAGGAAGTTTCAATTCTACTGTCTGGCGTTTAGATGTGAAACACCTTAATTCTGGGTTACAAGCAGTTGAAATGGCGTCGTATGTTTTTGGTGGACTGTTCAATGAAGGATATACTTGCATTTTTCAAAGTATGCGGGAGTTAAAAATAATTATTGGAAGTCAGTGTAAGAAGTACGATAATAAGATCAACAGGCACTACTTGATGCAACAAAGACTAGACTGCGTTTTATCCAACAAGGAGGCTCGAGAATTACACAAAGAACTACCGATCGAGCAAAATGAGCTGTACGAAGAAGCTATTGTACAAGGACTATTGTATGACCTTGAAGTCGATGACTCGTCAGTATGATGTAACCGTACATTATACTCCGTACGGCTACATACGTACCGACCGAATCAATAATTTGATCATCGACTCCTGAAGGGGGCAAGGAGAAGCTGGAATGCGATCGTGGAGGTGTCAAGTGGCAGGAAGTGGCTGGACTTGGTTTACCGACTCTATGCTCGACATATGCGTGATTTACAAACTGCGCTAAAATTTATATTCATGCCCGATATAATATATATTGATATATATATATATATATATATATATATTGTTGCATTGTTCATAAAAACTGATGAATATGATATTACAAAACCTAATATAAGTTATTGGCAGTATAAGGAGATGGAAAATGAGGGTATTAGCTTTAAACATTGAAAAAATGTCCTTCGAGAAGAAACTTTTGCATCTTAGTTACTTTGTATGTCTTCCTAATATCAGTTGCTTCGCCAGTTACTCCAACGAAGCAAGCAGTTGTGCGAGGACTGATTATTAATTGTTTCTTTTTAGAGCTATAATGCACTAATAATGCATATATATATATATATATATATATATGATTTTAGTGGTCTTAGCAAGCATTTTAATTCTCACACTTAATAATTCTACATGTTCCATCTGGTTTGTTGGGGTTAGAATTTTTTCTGTCGACAAAATCACATTGTGTGTGAGAAAGTTAATAATTTTAGCCACTAATACCCTTTCTATTTGTGGCTCAATTCACCACTTCACATTTCTTATTTGTAATTTCATTTCATTCTTAAATGTAATAAACCTTAATTATTTTTGAAGATATTCAAGCGCATATTGCAAAAGCCAAAGGCACGACTATTTGAAACGTTTGTTCGTTGAACGATCGATTAATATGAATTGTACATAAAATATTTTATGAGGTCTATCGATCTATTTTAAACTCAATTTATGTTAATTACACAATTACTAGACTATTAAAAATATGGAAGCATTAACTCACTAGTCGATATCAGGGTATGAATATATAAAAAAGAAAAGGGATTCACCATATGCCTTGGAATTTAAAAATGAAACCTAGATCAACATTTCGAACATCACGTGTATTCTTCCTCAGGATCCATACTTCTCACACCCTCATCATCTATATGTAATTATATATATATATATAAATAATGAAAATTAGGATCAAAAAACAATTTAGAACTGAAGGAAAAAGAAACCCAGATAGAGTTTCTGTTAATAATTTTTAATCAATTTTGCATAAGAGATTTTACCGGTGACTGAGTAAATGTATGAATGTTATATTTGTATAACTTTAAGAACGTGTGAATCGGTTGAAGGTAAACGGCCGAGTGACGAAAAGTCCAATAAGTAAATAACTGATGGAGAGGGAAACGTGTTTATTGAGTTTTAAATAAATGTATTGGTTCTTAAACTGCTCGAATTTTGTAAGCAATGTATTACACTCATTCTAAATAAAAAGTTTTGTCAAAAAAGACATATGTTATCAGTTTCGAGGATCTATCGGAGTCTGTAGTATATGATATTTTCCATTTGTTTGTACTTAATTGATGCACATATTCATCTCGCTGTGTTGGTAAGTGCCATTACAACGCACAATCGAGGTGTTTTATACTTTACAATCGTAAAGTCTTGATGTTGTTTGATAGACAGGGTTCCAGTAAGTATTTGGAAAAAGAAATATGTAAGTTGGATGGGTTGTTTAAATTTTATGAATTATTAAACAAAGCAGAAGATAAGGAGCATTGTGGGCACATTATGTTTTTTTATTTCCAAAAAGACAAGAATGCTTTGCCGACGCAGAACAAGGTATGCGCCAAAAGAATTAACCAAAAATGAATTTGCTAAAAGAAAACACAATGCGATTCATCCACTTAATACCAAACCAAACATATATTTTTGGCTATCCATGAAGAACTTTGACAACTCAACAGAGATGTCAGAGTCTATCCACCGTACTCATATAACTTTGACTACTATTTATTTAGATCACTACAAAACAGCTTAAATAGAAAAAGCATTACTTTTCTGAAACAACCTCCAATTTGTTATGAACACGGAACTATGGAACTAGCAGAAAGATGAAGAAAAGTCGTGAAGCAAAATGGCATGTACTATATCAATTGAATTTAAGTTTTAGTAAAACAAATTTTACTTTCATTGTCGTCTAGAAAATGAAATGAATTTATACATCAACTTAATATAAAGCGTTTATAAGAGCTGGTAATTGGTATGATATGGCAGGATATTTTTCCGGTTTACTATTACTGGTGGTATATTATTCTGGAAATAAGCCATTTTTCCATGTTAGCGTTTGCTGTCGTGATTAGGCATTCAACAACTTTCGATTTTTTTTTTTTTATAATGAGTTCAGAACATTCTCGTACTCAAGATTCTTTTGTTTGTATTTTTTTAGTACATTTGTTTGTTTTTCCACGCGGTAATATATTTTATCTGTATTAGTTTCCTCGATTGAAGAGTTTGCCAATTTTATTCTAGTAAAAAGGAAACTCTTATCATAATTTGTGTTATGGACATTTTTCTTGCAAGTATGATGTTATTTTTATGTATAATAAGTTTCCTTGAATTGCTGTTAATCTGTTCAAAACTATTATTGCGGAGGTGGGCCCGTTTAAAGTTCAAGCCTGTTACGATTTCGTAACATTAATTACTTGACCAATTGTTCCAATGTAAAATAAATTGTAATTTAGTCAAAAACCGTACCATAACCTTGAAAAGAACCATTTTAAAAGTCTAAAGAAGTGCATTATAGTTCTGAAAAGAAACAATTAATAATCATTTCTCGCACAACTACTTGATTTAATCTTGGTAATCGAGAAATGTTACGAAATCATTATACGTAATAATACTGATGCAAAAGTTTCTTGTTGAAGGACATTTTTTCAATTTTAAAAGATATTTCGTTCTTTTCCCGTCTCTTTAGATTAGCAATAAGCTATATAGGGCTCTATAATATTATATTTGCACAAAACTACGAATAATACAATTAAATATGTCAATGTGTATTGTAATAATCATAGTTATATATTTCTGCGCAGTTCCCAGTCGCCTGACACCGCCACGGTCGTATTCCTACTTCCCCTTGCTCCCCTTCAGGGGTCGTGGAACAAATTATTGATTCAGTGTCTACACGGCACTAACTTTCGAGATCGCACGACATGGAAACAATAACCCGTGACCAATGGTAGCATCCATTCAATGAACATTCCAACATTATTATTTGGTGTTGTTTGAAGCTAATCTCTTGAAAGCATTGAATGTCAAGTTGATATTGATCGAGTAATATTTGTAAATTAGATACTCGGGGGAGGGGGCATAGTCGTTACATTATACTGTAAAGTTGTTATTTCAATTAAGCGGTTTATTTTGAAAGTGGCCTAACTCCATTTATCTTCAAATCGAGATATTTAATGGTTTGCGTTTCAATGAATTTAAAAATATACGTATAGGATGCTAATGAGTCATACTGCTTAAGTGTATCTAAGGGCGTTAAATTTATAGTTCCTATTAAAATAGTTATTCTTTATTTCTAGATAGTTATTAGTTATAGTTACTAGATAGTTATTATTTCTAGATAGTTTCTAAATAGTTATTCAATTATTAAGTGAATAATATGCATTTTCTTATCAAGAATGGAGTTAGGCCACTTTCAAAATTAACAATCAGACTCATTATAAAATTTGAAGATGCCCAAGTCCACTCAACATAACTTAAGATGCTTCAAATTGAAAAAAACAATACTCAATTTATTTTACATATGTTTAAAACACTTCGGAAACATAATTTATGCGATTCAAAACAGTTTTTCACTACATAACGTAGAAAATTACAAACATAAATTTATTACAAAACAATTTACTACTCATCTACATTTTATGTGTGTGAAAGGGATTTGAAGAAATTATGATGTTCCAATAGTATATATCGAATGAATTATATATGAAGTCATTATTAGTTCATGGGTAACGGTTTATTGGGGTTCGGAAGTATTCATTATATGATTTGTAACTGTTAAAGTCGGTGCGAAATTTGGTGACATCATCTTTCCTTTTCATTGGTATGCATAGCAAATCCTTTCCAGTTTCTTTATTTTTTTTTTTTTTACTAATAAGTGGGTTTCTTTATGAATGCTTTTTTCGTTTCAATGTGGTAGATTTTTGTTAGTATTTTGAATAAGATACTTTTGTCTTAGGTACTGTTAAGGGCTATTTCTATCGGACTATTGGTTGCAAACATGTTTTCTAAGAAATTAGCCAGCTGTAGACTTATGTGAGTTTACTATGGCTTTTGCTGCTACAGGT
Source organism: Ampulex compressa (assembly GCA_038496175.1). Classification (NCBI taxonomy): domain Eukaryota; kingdom Metazoa; phylum Arthropoda; class Insecta; order Hymenoptera; family Ampulicidae; genus Ampulex; species Ampulex compressa. Next base: position 8,080 of record JBCFXI010001943.1, on the reverse strand, counting down.
GATATATCGATAAATTTAGCTAGCTCAAAGAGTATTTTTCTGCAGTTGCGTGTTTTTCTTCTTCTTGTACATTTGTTCGGTTGCTTATTTGGCTGACATGCTTATTATTCGCGTTGTTAGAGAGATAAAATCATAATCTGTGTTCTTATCTATAGGGGTGAAGTAGGTAGTTAATGTTGTTTGCGTTTAGCACGGTGTGTAATTTCTTATTGGAAATCTATGATGATGGGCAGTACCTCCTGCTTTGAATGCAAGTGTCCAAATTGTATATTGTAAGAGGCAGGAAATTTAAAACATATGACAGTGGGTTAAAGGGGCAAAGAGGGAAAAACACGAGATTTTTCGTGACATAAATGTATATCTTCTACGATGATATAAGCTCGACTCTTCTTCTCGACTCTTCAAACTAGACTGTCCAAACTCGACTGCTTTCACAATATCCTACATGGTGCTCCAGTTACGCATTTTTCTATACACAGGCACACACGCACTTTCATACGTTCGAGACTTAGACATTCGAACGTATGAACGCGCGCGTGTGTGTGTGTGTGATGTCTGTGTGTGGGAAATGCGTGATTTGAATTGTTCGCCGCCCAGCGTGATTCGGTTGAGTTTTTTGCAGGGCTCAAATTAGACTGTTAGAATGTCAGATTGCAAACAGAGCGATAAGCAAAAAATAGCAACAATGTAATTCCGGTAGGCGCTCGAGTAACGTTTTCGAACCTTCTACTCGTTGAAAATTATTAGGTTTCAGAAATATGGTCAGCGATAAGCTCTTCGCAAAGAGGACTGCGAGGAACTTCACTGCAGTTATCCCAGATCCTTTATTGTCGAGAAACGTAATTTTTCTATCAAGCATATCAGTCTTTTTTCTATCCTCATAATCTTCTATGCATGGCGTACAAGTATAATTGACAGTGAGCAGAGTAGTAACGAAGAAGTAGTGAGGTATAGAAGAAAAATTATAAATAGATTTTCTTCAAGTTGAGGATCGGATGATGAGATGTCATATTCAGGTGAAGATCTTTACGAGATATTAGAAGAACTTACTGTAAACGAAGAAGAGGAATTGACCACTGCTGATGGACAATCCAGTGGAACATGTTCGCCAACAAGCAAAAAGCATGTTCGCTCACCGGAAAAGTAGGACTCTGTTAGATTCATCATCTGATATATCTTTCATTATTTTTGAACGGAGAAGTGATCACATTTATACTTACAGGGACTAATAGATATGCATAACAAAAATTACTTTAATATGAAACCACCGATCACGCTCGACTGAACAGCCGGAAATCCACCGCTTTCGAAGAAACAAAAATATTCTTTGGACTGATGATTTGCATGTAGGATAATACAGACACCGCTCATTAAATGTTTGTCACCGGATCCTATTTACAATTTTTCATTCCCGCACAGTAAAATATCCCATAATCGACAAAGACAAACGTCAGTCATATTGGGCTGACGGGGCCCCCACGAAAGCATACCCGTCGGCCAAATGTGGCAACGAATGTGTTAAGACTGCATTATTCTTAAGATAGATTATTTTTACTCTACACTCGGCGCGTCCAATCTTCACACTTATACTATCATATGGACCGTTTATTTTGAAAGTGGTGTAAGTCCACTTTCTCTTGTTTTGAGAAAATTAAAGGTTAACATATTTGTTAATTGAAAAATATGGGTTAATATTATCCATTGTGGTAAAGTTTCTACTAATTTCTCAATATGTAATTTGATTATATAATTTTGTTTTAGGCGAATTTAACTAAAGTAATGTATATTTACGGGCTACAAATGGACTTACACCACTTTCAAAATCAGTCAATCTACTAATTTCTCAATATGTAATTTGATTATATAATTTTGTTTTAGGCGAATTTAACTAAAGTAATGTATATTTACGGGCTACAAATGGACTTACACCACTTTCAAAATCAGTCAATTGTAAAAATCGTTTGACTTTAATTTTGAAAAATTAAATATCACTTAAAATATATTTGATATTAATCCAATTTTGTTTACAAATAATAACAAGAAATAAAATAAGAGCAGTATTTTTCAATTTCAACATTAATAATATTTATATATTGTTAGACTTAATAAAAGATATTGATATCGGTTTTGAAATATTGATGATATACAAGAGATACATAAAGTAATAATTGCTCTATATTTTTATATTTTTCGTATGTAATAAGTCGTATGTAATAAGGCGTCAGGACGATTTTTTTCCAATTTTGGTGGTCTTCTCCGACATGTAGGTGTTTTAAGTCTTAAATTCTTAAATCCAAAGTATTAAATTCTGTCTTCTGCATTGATGTTTTACGTAAAATAGAATACGGTGCACTTTTGCAAAATCGCATCCAATATATTTCCAACCAATTTACTTTTTCTCCATTAGTGTATCTTCTTATCGGTTTTTTAATTGCGTTTTGTATAATGTACAAAGGTAACAAGCAATTGCCATTGACCTCACCACCTGTCTATCAAAATTGGACTTACACCACTTTCATAATTAATGGATACGCAATTTCTTTTATCGGCCAATATTAAATTGAACAAAACGTTGGTATTTTTCAAGGTATTAAATACTAATCGGTCATAAACAAAAAGTTTACACTAAATTAAGCATAAATTACGTGATATCTCATTTTTTTTTAAAAATGGACTTACACCACTTTCAAAATAAACGGTCCATATCTGTTTCTGAGTTGAAGGTCATTTTGTTTAATGTTTTATGCTTATTTTTCATTGTTTTGGCACACGATTTTCTCCTCGCATATAAAACATATTAGCTTCTTTAAAGACGTACATATTCGGTTGAATATTTGAATTATTATTTTATTACCGTCATTACTTGTGAAGGAAACACGAACTTTTCTTATACTTCTGGATTTATGTGTAGATGTCTTCAGAAATTCAGTACATAACTGTTGTCATGAAGTTGTCCAGAACTGTCTTCATGCTCGTAGATCACAACTGTGAAGTATTTATTTAAATTATATTTTGTAAAAACGTTTTCGGGAAAACACTCGCACCGTTGCTATGTATAATAATAGCATGCTCCAAATAGAGCGATACAGGGATGGCAGTGCTGGCGTCGTGCTATTGTTATAAAGAGCCATATTGGACTCCGTTTCTGTGGCTGTTTCCGTCTGGCTGTGTCTCAATTTCTGTTGATTAAATAGCTTTTTTTTGAATAAAGTTTAAGTTACAGTTATTGTTAACTTGTGTTTTTCTGAATCTGTCGATCCGTAAGCGTCTATATCTTTCTATCTGTGTTTGTAAGTGTTTGCGTCTATCTTTAATCGGCTGCCTTTTTCATTTTTCTCTGTTTGTTTTTCTGTTTTACAAAGTTTACCTATTTTTATTGAAAATTTATTTAATATATTTGTTCAGGATGCATGGAGACACGTTGAATAGTGTTATCCGCTTAGACGAAGATATAACAGGTTTTATTGCGACTCTAGTGTCTGATGGTAATTGGCACATGGTAACTGATGAGTATGGGGGGTTATATGCTTACGATCTAGGTAAACACAAATACGGCTGTTCAAACTTTGCGAGATAAAACGGATTGTTTGATGTTCTATCAGTTTGCCTATAGCGCCGGCATAATGAGCTATAATTGCTTTTTGTACACTATCAGTTAGTTTTGCTGCTTGAACACTTGGGTATACATTGGTCATGGCAGTCACGTAGGATGGTACAGGTACACGTCGGATTTTTCAGTATTCTCCAAGTTTTTAGTAACGTTAATTTAAAGATTTCTGTACTTAATTGTGTCCGCCCTTATCTTTTGGCTTTGATTTATTTAGTGGAATGATCATTTATTACATGTTCTTGCTGGTAAGGTGGTTACACCAGTATTCATAATCACTGGACTTAATAGTGTTTAGTACGATATTACTCAGTATCGTTTGATACTCGCAAGTTCGGAAACACGTTTCAGTAATTAACCGGTTCGGTACATATTGAAAAATTTATAATGAATACGATACTGCTGATTGTTCGAGTAATTCAAGAAAATAACATTGCACACAGTGCCCATATAATGCAAGACTGATTTGCTTGACACCCTTTATGTATATGATCTTACATATGTAGAAAACCGATAAAAAATTTTTTATTTCACTCATACATAGATCTTACACTTGGGAACAAAACTATAAGACACTTGCAAAGTTAGGTAATATTTGATTCATACTAATGTTTTCATGAAAGTTTTCGTTACTAACACGAGGAATCAACTAAAGTATATAAAATTCCATAGGGGTAGTGTTGGCAAATTAAGTTTAAGGGCGTTTGATTAAAATTTAGAATTTTGTATAAACTAAGGTGCAGCAAAATTATGAGACTAAATATATTTTAAGCAAGAGAACAATAGACCAAATTTAATAAAACAAACTTTTTCTATTTATTAGTAGCGTGTTGTGTTATATTCATTTCTTATAAAGGGCGGGCCATTTAAAAGTTTGTTTTTAAAAACGCTATAAAATGGGTCTACATCAATATTTAAAACAACATTTTTTTTATTGTGGAGGTTGGAGTCTCCGATTTAAGAATGAAAAACAATTTCGTTCATGTGGCTCCCTCTGCTGGCCTTATAGTAAGCCATCCTGCGAGTCTAGTTTTCAAGCACTTTTTCGACGGTTTTGCCGCCTATCTCGCTACTAACAGTCGCGTGTTGTTTTAAAGCTGGAATTGTCTCTGGATTATCCGCATAACATCGATCCTTAACACTTTCACAACCGGTGACACCAACGTGGTGCCATCGGCAGGCAAGACGTTGTTTGTCGGTGACACTCATGTGATGTCATTGGTAGGCAAGTCGTTATTTGCCGGTGACTCCCTCGTGGTACCATTGGCAAGCCAATTGCAAAACTTTTTAGAACGTCAGATGCTTAAATGATACAAAATTTTATTACGTAAAACCATTTGACTACTAAAGAGTCTATCTCTAAACGCTTCAGAGGGACTGAACACTTTTTCACGAAATACATTTCAATTTTTGCTTATTGATAGGCAATAAGGTATGTTGTTTTTGAGAGTGTTGCACCGATACGATAAAATAATTTCTAGACAAATACAGTAAGACAGTAGTAAACGATCGATGGCTTGTTTTCAAAGCGTCACATTGTAGTTCGTTATATAATTTCAGTAACATTATGAAAATAGTCCCTAATAATAATAAATTACGAAGGAGAGAATAGTTTAGAAGATAATTATGATGTGCTTTCTGATGTTCCTGACGATTGTGATTTGGAAGAGACAAGAGACAGTGATACAGAATCAGTAAATTCAGATATCAGTACCGGAGTGCGAAAAAGACAACGGGTTATGCCTTTACTGAGTTATTCTGAAGAAAGCGACGAAGAAATGCATTCAGACTGGACAGAATTTGATAAAACTGTAAATAATAATGATACTTCTAGAGGCAGTTCGAGTCCTACTGTGTTTCCAATAAATACAAGTATGGTCAATGAATTCGCAGATGTTTATTGGAAACGACTTATTTGAATTTATTGCCACGGAAACAAACAGATACCACGCACAGAATTGTGGCAAGTATAAACAGTAAAAAAAAATGTGCCAAATGGTTCGATGTAACGGTAGCAGAGCTGAAAAAGTGGTATGCACTAACAATTATAATGGGACTTGTAAGAAAACCAAGAATGGAGGATTACTGGTCCACAAACCCATTGATAGAGACTCCAATAGTTTCCAAAACAATAAGCCGCAATAGATTCAGGCAAATATTGACATACATTCATTTTGCAAACAATGCTAACATGCCTCCCGATGGTAACCGACTCTTCAAAGTACAATACCTAATCGACTATTTCTCCCAAAAATTAAAGGCTTATGTTTAAAACTTATAATCCATCAAAAATTACTCAATATGGTATTCTTATCCGAATGCTATGCGATTCTGCTAGTGGATATATTTCGAGTTTTAAACTTTATTGTGGCGTTGGAAAAAGTCTAAACATGACAATAATGGAATTATTGAGACGTTCCTTTGGAAAGTGGCACCATCTCTATATGAATAATCTGTACAATAGTGTTAGATTCGCAAAGGAACTACTTTTGAAACAAATCCGAGTGTGTGGAACAATAAGGCTTGACCGAGGACTACCTCTTTAAAAAATGCAAAATTGAAAAGATCTGAATCTTTGTTTATACGACAAGCAGAAATACTTTTGCAGTTCTGGCAAAGCTTGAAAAACAGAGTTGTCCAAATGATATCTACAATTCACAATGCCGGATATCAGACTGACCAGCTGTTCAAATTTCAAACAAATCGGTCACTCCAGTGTTGCCATATTCTATAATTTAAAAACAAACCAATAGATGGCCCACCCTGTAATTTCCATTAATCCTTGCAGTATGGATTTATATACATTTTTTATCTGATCTTGATTTAGTTTCAATTATTGCTCTTCAGTATAAATTTTGATTTTTGCACCGTCAAAAACTGTTTCCTGTTTCTATATACATCATGAGCTAATAATCCGTAGAGGTTTTTTGTTGTATATAAGTGTGAACACCTTGCAGATCATGGTGAAGTTTGTATACTATGATCTTTAAATAATTTTTTTACACGTTTTGCTGTATGTACTGTGGCATTGTCACGTTGAAAAATATAACTTTCGCATGCAATCGTGCTGTCATGTAGTATTAATAGTTCTTCTAATATTTCTGTACATTTAAATGCATTCATGCTAACATCAACAAATTTTAATTAAGTTTTTTTTTGTACGGACCCTGCCCATTTATTGCTTGGCAAATGCAATTTTTTCTTTCGCATATCGTAAAAATAATATTAAAAATTATCCGGTTCATCCAAATTGAAACGTTTTTTATCTGACAAAATTACTTTTCTCCACTTTTTTCTCCACTGGAGATATTTTTTAGCAAAACCATGTTTGCTGCTGCTTTTTGATGATTTGTAAGATTTGTTTTTTCTACAATTCTCGTTTTTTTAAAAATAATTAGCTTGTTTAACGATACGTTCCATATTATAAATGTTGGCGTGAATACCAGCTCCCGCTGCAATTTGTCGTGTTGTGCGTGCTAGCATTTGACGCTGTCTTCAGAATGGATTGTCGTTGCCGCTTGATTGTCTTTTTTGGATGTCTACTAAGATGTCTTATTACATGATTCTCTCTATAATTTAAATGATTGAGGACAAACTTCTTTCAGCAAGGCGTTGTAGTAATATTATGTGACAATAAAAGTATAAATGTTTAATTTTACACACATAGTTACTTCTAGCACGATAACTGCGATTAGAATACAAAATCGACTGACGAAAAACTGCTATCTTATAGTTTTGTCACAAAGTGTAATTTAATAGAGAATATTTGCACAGAAACTGTGAATATATTGGATTTTGCCCACAAGAGATGTAGAATATAATTAATTGCTCATATACAGCGTATGTATGGGAAAACCTCAGGCAAAAACTGAAATTTTTCACAAACATACGCGGAATCTATTAAATAAAGATTAAATCAGTCCTTGGTTCTCTTTCGAGATATAACATTGATCTTATCAAAAGCTCAATTTTTATATTAGAATCAATTATTTTTACGAAGTTATATGACCAATGATTCAAAAGCTTCGCTTTAACGAAAATTATTTTAATTTGAAAATATAATCTATTCTTCCCCTTACCCTAATATTGAAAATACGATATTAACATATTGTAATCGGTCAACCAGTCGTCCAGAAGCCAATTAAAAGATTGGTTTGGTTTTTCTTTGTACATATATTTGTTTATCAATTTTATATCTCTTATTTAACTTATAACGTTCTTCATATGAAATCTTATGTAAAAATAAGGTTATGTACCGGAAAAGAATAACTACCGATGATAACATTACGAGCTATAATTCCACTTATTTTTAACGTGTAACGAACGCCGTTACCACCCTCAGGAAGTAGGAAAGAAATCGAGAGAAAAGAAAGACGATTAAGTCGCTCAGACAAGGCGACACAGCTGCAAAGGATCAACACGCGCAAACCATAAAACGGTCCCAAAGCTAAACCCACTCTAACATACCCCTCG
>JBCFXI010001942.1:0-34782 GCA_038496175.1 Ampulex compressa | reverse complement strand
TATATATATCTAGGAAAATGTTCCGCAGTCCTGGATGCACGTCACAGTGACACACGTACGTCTGGATCCGTTCGCGTATCGGCCTTCCACTTCTTGAATATCTTATATCAACCCAGGGAACCGATGTTTCGAATTGAATATCCGGCAGCCTGGCAAATCGCAGCGCTGGTAGAACAGCGCGGAACCAGCGATTCGCACTTTCGTACCCATTCGTGACTGTCTTGGACGTTTAAACTTCCGGCCGAAGTGGATCGAACAAGGCGATAGCCATGTCCGAATTTCGAGCGGAATACGCGAGAAGTAATGGAGTTAGGTTAAGCTTCCTTACCTCGACGTTCTGGTAGTTCAGAAGCCGCTTAACGTTACGTATCACGACGGATGAGAACTTATTCAAGCGCTCTCCTATGCTCTGGAACATTACCAGTCCTAATGGGATACCGACGATCGCGTAGAACATCGTGAACAGTTTACCGCTTATGGTGTTCGGTGTAGAGTGGCCATACCCTGGGGACAAAGAACCCGTCGATCGGAGATCAAACGCCTAAATAAACCGCTGGACACTTCGTTTATATACCCATTAGATGAATTAACGGACTTCATTAACACTAGAACCACCAAACTAGTCAAAATGTCTGTTAAACCAAGTCAAATCAAAACTAGTCAAACGTTACTTTAAAAAATCGTAATGTTTTATATCGATGAATTTTTTAAGAATTTCCATGATTTCCATGCAGTACTTAGATCATCATTTTGATTTACTGAAATTTCCTCTTACTCTCCTCTTTTTTTTTTTTTTAAAGATGTACGTGATGTTCTAAATATGCCCAGAAAGTGGTTGGTAGTTCTAGTGTTAAGTATAGATGTATATAGGAGCCGTAAAAAACGATCTTTTTCGCGTTTCGTAGACTTAAATAAATGTTATTTTATTCATATACACAGAGATTCTATCCTCCATCCTTAGCTGCCACTCTCGAAATAACTTTAGCAATATTTTTATTCATCGCGGATTGAAAACTAGTATCGTTCTTACGGAGGATCGAATATCCGCCCGTGCAGAAGTCTCTAATCGTACGGTTAACAACGCTTGCAGAAGGAAAACAGGAGCTTGACAAGGCGGTGTACAAATAACACGGTATAATGCGCGATTATTGTTGGCGCGGGGTGAAAAGTTTAGCCCCCAAAACGTAATTAATATCCATTCACGCACCTATTGTGGTGAGAACTGTGGTCGCATAGTAGAACGCTCCGGCGAATTTCCATTGCTGACCGGCTTTATGAGGCTCCGTCTTCAGCACCACTGTTTCCATGATCTTGAAGTCGACCTCGCTTATGTTGTATTTGCGTATGACCATTTTCTCAATGGCTGGAAGCACGGAACAAACATCCCGAGTTTTTTTCCTCCTCTCATTCAAGCGAGAACCTACGCATTCAGGGACATTCGCCTCCGCCGTCTCGCGGCGTCGTCGCTCGCAAATTGATTTACACGCAGCGAGGCGTCCCATCCTCGTGTTTCCTTTTTTTCTCCCGAAAAAGGGGACATTAAGATACAAGATCCGGCCAGCCATTACCGCGGGAAGGAGATTTATAAGCCGCGCTAGGGGATATTTATCAAGCGGTTCGTGCCTCCGCGGAGACAATACTTCCTTCGAGAAGCCAAGATCGCTCCCCCTCTTATTAATATAACGACCTCCCGCGCCGTGGTTCATGCTGGATAACATAAATTGACTTTCACAAATGTCCCTTCCGTCGGGGCAAACATTCGCGGATGGCTGTAAACAAAATTATACCCGCCAAACGATTCGCGGAGCGATAAATCACGAGGGCCGCCGGTCGCTACCATCGCTTTTCATTAATTCCCTCGGATCGGTTCAAAAGTTACACGCGATAAATTGGCGGCCCTCCGTCATCGAGGGACGCAAATTATCGAATTATCCGCCCTTGAAAAGTCATTATCGCTGCTCTATTAGAAATCCTTTACAACCTCGCGTGCTCCACCAAGAACATATATATAAAAAAAGTACAGATTAATGAAAGAAGGTTTCGAATACTCTATCGACGCGCATCCACCATTCCTTCTTACCACACTCAATATTACTACACTTTATCACTACTCTATCAGAAATCCTTTACAACCTCGCGTGCTTCGCCAAAAACACAAAAAAAAAATTAGAAGAAATAGAAGAAATAAAAAAAAAATAGAAGAAAATTAGAAGAAAAAGATTACAGAAAGAAAGTTCCACCAAAAGCATATATAAAAGAAAAGGTACAGATTAAAGAAAGCAAAATTTCAAATTCTCTATCAACTCGCATCTACCATTCCGTCTTGCCACACTGAATATTACTACACCGTTTACATCGTTATATTCGGCATCCTCGAGGATTTCCTGCGATTACCCTAATCGCTTTCGACAACAACCCCGCCTTGCTCTACACGATATTATTCGGACAACGTGAGAATCGCGAGGGTGCGGGACGGTTGGCTGGTAAGGGTTGAAATTTACCGTCCAATGCTTCCTTGCGTCGTTTCTCCGTCTCGGACTCGAGAACGTCGAATATTGCAGCGCCAACGAGGAGGTAGGTGAACGTGAAGACGATCAACGATAGGGTCCGGACGTTTTGCTTCTTCATTCTCTAGTGAGCCACATGCTCACTAGCAGGGCCCCGGCCCTAACTACTTGCATCGCTCAGTGGGGTATGATTTTGAGTGCCGGGCCCATTGTGACCCCTTCTTCTCCTCCTGAACGACTCACGGGGGGCCCCTCTTTCTCTGACCGGGCGCTACAGACCCGGCACGCGACTCCTTTTCTTCAGGATGGCTTCTTCCTTTAGCCGCTTTCGTTCATCTATGGTTTATCAAACAGGTTTATACTATACTCGCCTGATCTCTTTGCTCTGCCAAAGGGAACTGATATCTCCGATGATTTTATAACCGTTTTCGTTTACTTAGGCATCGAGTGTTAAAGTCCACCGCGCGTCAATAGTCAGGTTTGAATAAACCGAGAAATCTGATCGACGATATTGCGCAGTTTGCCTCCAAAGTGGCGGCATTTAAATACAACATGTCGCTCGAACGTGTAAATAGTCGCGCTCCAATTGCTCGAATGAAGTTTTTAATATTCGTATATACGCCTCTCTATTTAACTCGAAGCGCGTATTTAACAATATATTCATCGGCGCATGGGATCGCAAAATAATTCGACGCTTGGTGAAAAACTTGCTATTCGGCTATTTGATCGATTAACGAGAACGAGCACGCATGCGTTAATGAAGATACGTGATCGACCAATTGCGACTCATTATGCGATCATCTTTTTCCAGCGTGCGTTAATAAATCGGTGCGATCAAACGCATCTTCCTTACGCCTGCGTTGATGCATAAATGAGTGCTCTACATCATTCTCTGAAACTCGGGTATTTTGGATGAACATAACGGAAGTGCAGGAGGTGAAACCAGTTTGGCGAGCGCGTGGCAAACGGCCGATTCGGTCAAGCCAAGGGGGCCGATAGAAAAGGACCCTCCCGTGCAATCTGCGGGAATTCGTCTGGATATGAAGCTCAGGAGATTTGAGTGGATCTCTTTGAAACGCGGCCCCGTCTTCGTGGCACGATGTTAAGGGGTTCGAAGGATATAAAAAGGCATAGTCGTCCTTGCCGCTATAACGGCTCCCTTTTCAGTGAATCGTCCGTTCTCTTTCCTTTCCTTTTTTTTTTTTCCCCCCTTCGAGCGAATCGTACCGACAGATATCCGTATGGGGGAGGAGGGCAAAAAATCTGCTGATATAGAATGGCTCACCTGCAGCCTGTTCCGGGTTCTCCTTTACGTACGACAAAGGGTTGAGCAGAATGATATGGCAGTGCTTTCGCTGCTCCCACTGCCACGTTCCCTCCATTCCTCGGCTTAGCACCCCACACTTTCAATGCCGACTGAAATTGAACGGGAGATTTCGTTAATCGACGAATCACGCTTGCCCATTGATTGTCGTTTTTGATTTATACTTGGTCCTAGTCTTTGAGAATGATACAGCGATTTGATGATGTCCTTTACTAGCGACAAATACGCGTCACGTGATATTCTTATAAGGGGCGCACGCAAAATTCACGCGTGATTTGGAAGTTTCGAGAAAAGAGTGCTTTACGACTGAATGGAAAATTTGGAACTTTTAATTATAAACCTAATTTTTCTATCAAATTTCCGGGGATATCCTTTGGTATATGGAGTATTCTAAAGTATACTTTGTGAAATTTTGCGGGCCATTATTAACTTACAGCTTGAAATTGGAAAGGGATTTATAAACGTTTGTAGGGTGTAAATATAGGATGTGGTAGGTGTGTTGCTATTTTGCACTCAAGCAGGTGTCCTAATTAAAGCGTAACAAAAGTCTAGCGAGCATGTTCGAAACGGGAGTATATAAGTGTGTGGGGCACAAGTAAATTAAGCATAATCCGCAAACTATGCGATAGTTGCGGCTTCGTTGGATTTAATTAGGGCGGCGGGATTATTACCGCAGTGCATAGGCCGGTGTCTATAGTTAACATTTGTACAACGTTCACCCTGCGATATACCCTTTCACGGCGTAATAAGCAATTCCATTTACCCGATTGCCAAATGCCTATACATCCGCCGATTATATGCGATTTTAATTGCTCCAACAAAGTGGAGCCGCCTAACCAAAATATTTTCGAGTCGAATGAAATTGCGATTAATGCGGCGCATTGTTATGAACATGGCTCCAACCTCGTGTACGTAGCTACTCCATATCTTATCGCTGGTGAGATTATTAATGCAATATGCGTGTATTACATTGGTGAATAACGAGCAGTTAATCCCCGCACTGTTTTTAATCACTTTTATTTAAATTCTCCATCTGATTTTCTGGAGTCTGAATTACAGTCGACGGCACACTGTGCGCGAGGAAGACTCGAGCTAACCGAGTAACTGCGATAATTAAAGTTAAAAATGTTTTAAGAATTAAGTTGGGAATAGAAAGCATATATATAAGGCGATGAATAAGCCTTATATATATGTTTTCTATTTCCAAATGAATTCTTAAAACATTTTTAACTTTAATTATCTTAGCAGATTCGATGGTCTTCTTCATACAGAATATCGTGCTTCGGATTAAAATTCAGACTCCAGAAAATCAGATGGAGAATTTTTATAAAAATGTTTAAGAACAGTGCGAGAATTAACAGCTCCTTATCGACCAATATAATAAACGCATGCTATCCTATTGGTGTTTTCTGCCAGGCAAAGAACATTCCACCGAATTCCGGTATTTGCGGCAATTACTTTTTCAAAGTACCGAGTCAGCTCCCCGGATGGGAAATCGAGCAGAAATTGTACGTCGTTGCAGTTTTAATCCGCCATACGTTTTCTGCCAGCTACATCCCGTTTCCTTCCCCTCCCCTCCTCCTCCTTCGATCGCCACTCCTCTTTTTGGAACTCCACATCTGCTTCTCGATTCCTCATCCCTTCGGAGCATCGATTTTTCCGGCGTTCGAGGGCGAAAAAGGAGTAACAGATTGGAACGATAATGCGGACTCAAAGACAAATCTGAGGACGTTCGGGGACAGTCGAAAGATTCGGGACAAATCCGGTGATTGGCCACGGTGGGAAATTCGTGGATTTTCCACAGACGTCTCTTATCCCCTTTACCAGCGAAAGCAGAGGATAACGTGTCCCACTGTACCGAAGAGTCTGGCTTGAAATTTCATCCTTCGCAGTCCGTCGCACCGCCTGCTCGCTCGAGAGACCCGCTCCGAATGGCGAGTCTCAAACTACATTGTCGGACGTGGTTAATAATTCAGGGACGACGGAAGTTGGAGTCGCCTGGAAATCGCGATGGCGCGACATTTGTAGCCGCTTCGCGTCCTACCTTCGGCCAATAATCGTTACGCGTTCGATCGGACACCGGGGAGCAAGGCGCAAAGCCTTCGAAGGCTCTCGCTCTTCGATTCGCGGAACCTTTGAGGCGATATGGAAAAACGCTTTCCCGGCGCATTGGTCGGACGCGAGCGGGCCAGACGTCGAATCGTCATCGAATCAGCGAACGTCAGCATCGATTCGGCGCCGGGTTTTCCAGGCTGGGCCGTGGATCATGAATAATTCATATTACGCCATTACGGCACCCGTGGTATACTCATTATCATCCTCCCAGCCTATTAAATCTGAATTTACGCTAACGGCCCCCGCTTTGTGACGTCACGTTTCTCGGCCAGCGCAAACCTCGGTTCGGTTTCTTGCATCGCGGCTCGTGAAAGGGGGGAATTATAGAGGAGTAAGTGGAAAGGATGGCTCGGAGGGGGGATGGAAAGATCGGTCGACTTTCGCTTGATGCGAGAAAAACTTAAGAGATAGTTAGGATTGAGATATTTGGTAATGGGTTTGAGAATAACGCTTCTTATAGTCGTTGGTAATTTTGCAGAGATTTATGATCGTTTCTTATGTGTGTTTTTTTTTCTTTTCTGATTCAATACTATTCTATTAGAGGTTATGTTGCTAATACTAAACCTACCAGCCTCTTTCTAGACATATTTATGTACATCTTAACACTATTCCTACCAGCCATTTTCCAGACAGATTTAAGCGTACTAAATATATCCTTACAGAAAAAGAGGACGAAGGAAAAATGTCGATAGGTTAATTTATCGATCCGTAAGCTGCGAGAAAATTATGAAAAATCTGAGAAGCGACCGCGCTCCAAAGTTCTACAATTTTTCAAAGAAATCACTGACCGGTCATTTAACCGGTCGTGGTAGGTATAGTGTAAAAAAATAAGGCTATTGAGAAGAGATACCGATAGATCGATAGAACGATCCACGCTCTGCGGTAGAGTCATGGAAAATCTCAAAGAACACCCTCTTAAAAAGTACAGCGATTTTTCTAAGAAACGATCGACCGATCATTTTTATCGTTGTTATAGGTTTGGCGTTAATGTCGATACACGAGGATCGATAAGATTTTCCTAAATCATCGGGCCACGAGGAAAGAGCGCGATAAAAGTTTGAACGATCGAGGCATGTGTACATCGAGGGCCAGATATAGCGCCATCATCTATCCTGTCGTATCTTTAGCCCCGATATATCCGCCCTGACCTTTCCTTCCTCGCGGGGCGTGTCCTTTGAATTCTCACCCAGCATTTATTTCCGTACACCGCCATCCGGTCCTCGCGACGAAGCCGGCAAAAAGCGATCCAAAACATTGGATTGTTTATTATAGCCACGGGAACGTCGATCTGCATACCCTTATCGTCTTTACAGCGGCAGACCGTCGGATTCAAGGGTTCGACCTTACACTCTATCTCGTCTCCTTAAGACGGGCCCGTGAAAGAACTCTCGCGATCCGAAAGCCCTTGATTACACCACTTGGGATTCGATCAGAGCATTTCCAATAGCCCTGCACGTGCAAGCCACGAGGCCTCTCCTTGCTTGGGAAGTGGCCGTTTGTTGGTCGACTTCGGGATACTTCGTGACCTCAAAGGGTGAATTTGGTCCTTTAGCCACTCTGCGACGCTGTAGCGGCGACCGAGCGAGTGACTTTTGGGAGGGAAGTGTCCGCATAATATCGCCTGTCTCGAGGAAATTTATATGCAGAATAGATGATTTATCTGAAAGTACTGTTCTACGTGGAGGAACTTAGTTGAAGTGCAAAAACTATGTAGGATATTTGATCTCCATCCTTTCACCTAGAATCGGTTATATAATAGACTTTTGACTCAAATCAAATTGCTACACTAAAAGTGGTTTATTATGGTTATATTTTAAGAGTCTTTAGTGAAATGAAAAATCCCCTCTCCCTCCTTAATGTATCTAATATTTCTCTTCTGCGATATTGCGTCAAATAAAGTACATAGGTGTAGGAAAAAGTCGGCTTTCGAGCGACTAAACAAGAAGACTTCCGTGATCGATCAAATCATAATCTCAAAATATGCTGAATGAAAGGTTATAAGGCAATGAGCTATAACCTAGTAACAGTACGAAGGATGAATCGAAGAATACGAGGAAGGACACAAGGATCGTACAGTTCCAATGAACGAAGCCAGTGTCTTGGGAAGAAAGTGGAAATTCGATGGAGTCGAAACGGATTCCGAAATCCAGACAATCGCCAGGGCGAAGACTCGAGGAACGTGGCGTTCTTCTCGTGATCGCACGCAAAATCCTTCGTTACGATGCCACGACATCCAATTAAAATCTTTAATTAGCGCCGCGCCCGAGCGTTTGAAAGTCGGCGGATTTGAGTCCGAATGGTTTCAAGGCGGTTGCGCTCGAAGCGATGTACGCGCGGCGGTTAAACGGAAAGTCGTTTTAGGGGAAAGGAAAGATCGTTATTAATACCAGGGTAACCATCATTGGGGTAATTGAAAGGGCGGGTACGCTTAACGAGCACAAACGGGATACCCTAATAAATCAGAGTTCCGTGGCTCGTTCCAGTTTTTACATGAATTACATCGAATCATATTTAGTATCATACTGATACAAATACAATTATGAATGTGTTTACTCATTTCATATTCATCAATATTTAAAGATGTCGGGAGGACTTTTGTTTCGAAGGAGTTTACAAGGTGAAGAAACGTGCACTAACGAATGATATATTTTTTGGAAAGTTCCGCAATCGATGTTACTGGAAATCAAAGTTTTAAATATGCAAATATTCTTCTTATATCACGTTTCTAAGGAATTGCGACAAGATTCGATAGCACTTACTGTTCTATACAAATTTTGTCCCTGTTCTTTCTTATTATTGTATTATATTTTTATTATACCTTTCTTATTATTATATTATGTATTATCAATACATTTTATTCTTACATCAGATTTCTAAATAATCCCAACGAGATTTCACAGAACCTACTGTTTAATAGAAAGTTTGTCCTTGCTCCTTCCTTGTTCGAGATACACATCCGTGCGAATAATTAATCCTTCCCCGTATTTCAGCATCCGAACCCGTATTCGTAATATGCTCTCGTAACGACACCTGTAAGGCTGTAAAACTGTAACTCCCCGGGAGTTGGCGCGCGGGCCGAAACTTCGAAATGAAACCCGCGAGGTTAATTTTGCAAGGACGATTCGTGACTGCTCGTCTAATCCCACTCCGGGCTAATTCCTTCTCCCGGACAAGATTTAGCCCGGCGAACTTCGGCTTTGCGCGCACCGAATCTCGGTTGTCTCATAAAAGTTGAAACCAGGACGGAAAATCGCGGTGCGGATTTGTATTTGTTACTAATTTGACGAGAGCCCGATCTAAATTCGCGCGACCCACGGAGCTCGGCTCGCAGTCGCGCATATTCTCCGGGCGTCTCGTACGAAAATGTCTACCCTTCGATATTTCCCTCCCTTCCTTAATGCGCCAGATCGGATTCTTAATGCGGAACACGTCGAGAGTCGCGACGTCAACGTATCGGCCGTGCAATAATAACTTTGGACAGAGATTTAATCGCGGGAGCATAATAGCGCCGCCAGGAGATATTTTGTGGACGAAGAGGAGATATTCGCGTACGTTGTGTCATATTTATCCCATCCTCCATTCCAGACGCGCATTCAAATATTGACGCGTAACCAAAATACGTTCATTGCTACGAAGAGAGCCTTGCACGGATATCGCGTGTACTCGCATACGTGCTTCCATCGCGATAGAAAAAATACCTCGATAGGAACATAACCTCGATTTCGAGCTGTACGCGTAACATATCGACCTATTACACGAACAGCAAAGTTTATCACACGCGTAACCGTGAAAGGAAGGGGTTTTTACGCCACTCCTCGAATCCCGTGCACCATCAACGGCACTGATAATGGTACAAACATAACCGATCATCCGACTAATTGATTCCAGAGATAGAACAACTCATTATGATACACGTGCCTCCGTTAGTACAGGAAAGGGAGGTTTATATAACCCAACGTATCATCGAAAGACCCGCGAGGCGCATGCGCAATTGGAGAAAAACGGGCAAACACTCGTAAGGCGGAAAACGCTCCTACCAATTACGAGGATTTTCTCTCGCAGCTCATCGACGATAATTAACGAGGATAGAACAACGCGGATGTCCCTCTGTTCTTCCATGCCCGAAAACACGTCTCGTTAGCATTTCATCTCCCAGCTGGTCTTATCCCGGGAAACCGGGCAGAACCAATCTTAATTTTAACTTCGGGGTTATTCTTCAACCAGGAGGATTTCTCGGCGGTAGTTAAACTGAAATTCTGCCGTTTAAACTTGCGCCAGAGGTTCATGCAATAATCAGAGGGCGGGGCGGCCAGGGGGAGGGGGTTGGAAATGTTCCGGGAAAATCTCATCGGTCCGAGGGGCCCTCGTCTGGATTTTCAATCGCCCTTGATCCCACGGCTTTCTCAAAGACAATGTTTGCTTCATCCCGGGGCAAACGTGCTTTCGATTCTCCCCGTCCAGAGGATGCAATTGAATCTTTGGGAGAAAAACGAAATTAAGACCTTTCGATTCTTTTTCCGCTTGGAATACTGGGATTAACTCGTAGGGATCTGAATTAACACTGAATCTACCGAAGCGGTCAAAATGATCGGTCGTATTTAATTTAAATACGTTTTGACAAGTACGGCGGGAATCGTATTTTCGTTAATTCCATTTATACGAAGACAAGGCCAAAGTCTTGACGCGTGTCGCTGCGCCTCGTTCGGAAACAATCTATCACGGGCTGCTTTTTATTGCCCTACGACGAACAAGAGAGTCGCCCCAACGACCCTCGTCATATGTCCGTCGCTTTTTCCAAGCCGTGACGATCGCATCGTACTTTTTCTTCTTCATTTTGAATAATACAATGGCAATCCGGATTGCGGCCACCTTTGGATCTCGCAATTGTTATAAATTTATGATATCAGCAAGCATGGTGATTCGCGCTTACGGGATTTATCATATTTGCTTAAAAAGTTCGCTACGCTTTGGCCACTTCGAGAATTCATCCTTCATCGATCAAAATTCATCGCTAGAATCCACTTGTAAAGAAAAACCCATTTAAAAAAATTATACAATTTATTTCATGAAAGTACATTAGTAATAATAAAGTAATGACGCAATTTTTCTTGAATAATTTGTGTTCATTAATAAGTGTATTGATATGCGTATTATTATAATTAATATATTTACAAGTATAACTTCGTCCTCGATTCCGCTTCCATTCGTTATTGGATGATCGCATTCGGTGTTTTCTAATCTTTCCCCAGCATCGCCTTTGTAAGCAACACAAAAAGCTCATCTCCTTTGCCAACTTTGTTTTCCGCCACGAATTCTCCCACCGAATCTTCCTTCGAATATTTCGCAAAGGGTTTTTTGCCTCCTCGATTTTAAGCCACGCCGTAAGTTATTTAAATTTCCTTTACACGCCACGGCGGTTTCTCTGGCGGGTTCATTCATTCCACTGTGCTTTGCTCGGCGTTTCTAAACGCTTTGAGATTCCTCTCTGCTCCCGCGAGTCCACCCCCGCTGCTTATTCGAATAACACAGGGAAAAAAAAAGAAAAGAAAATGAATCGCCCCTGCCGCTTCCGTAATTTCTCTTCTTCTGGCGCAACTCTTTTCTTATTCCCCCCTTTTTTCTCTTGCCTCCTCCTCATCGAAAAATTTCCCTCCGCCAAAATGAATAATCCGCGTTCTCTCAAAAAAAAAGAAGGTCGAGTTGAGTTATTATACGCATATACTCTCGAACGTTTTTCCCAATTGACGCCTTTGGAAAATGGCTTCGTCGAAAGACGGAGAGTGAGTTTAATCGAGGAAAGTGTAGCGATCGTTTTTTGTCCCTTGCTTTGGACGTGGATGATATTATGTTCGTCAATTCGGTTAATTATCTGCTTTTTGATGTTACTGGGAGGATAATCAAAGTTTTACTCGTCTTTTGTTATATACTCATTATATTTCATTTTTCGATTACACGAACTTTGAATTTTTTGCTCTTATCAACTGCTTTCATTTCTTCTGTTGGAAGGACGTTATTATTGTTTCTACCGCTGGTTCTTTGTTTAAAAAATTGTATTGGTCTTATCTTCGCTCGGAACTTTCGCCCTTTGTATTCAAATATACGCTTGAATATTCCTCGTATGTATTTCATGCAAGTTTCCTGTACGCAAGGCGCGAATAATACTATCCTACTCTCAGAATCGTGTCTGCATTTACGTTCGTCACTTCGCGTGTCTTATCTGGCTTGCAATCGTAAGTAATCTACATTTTCTGCCTCTTCTTTAAGTAAACCCCCGGTGATAAATCTTCTCTCTCCGCATCTGGCCCGTAATTTCTTCCCTCCTTGCATCGGATAGGTCCTGCTCGTTATACGGTTACGTTTTACTCCTTTTCCTTGGCGAACGTAAATTATTTCCGCAAAACCACGGACCGCTTTGTCCCGCACGTCGAGCGTGATATCGATGTCGAAATTAACGCTGCGGTATATTCAAGTATTTTGATCCTCAAAGTTCAGCGCGATGGACCGTTAAATTTCTACTCTTCAATTATTTCATCCAAAGTATAAGTATATAATAAATAAAAGAATGAGGTTAAAAGTAGGATTTAAAAACCCTTGCTTTCTTCATCTTAATAAATGTAGTATGAAGCTGAGCTAAATAATGTCAATATCACCAAAAATTAAATATCGATAAAAAATCCAAAGAAGTCCAAGAAAATTAGTCATAGAAACATTGGTTAAGATAAAATCACCGTATTCGCAGAAAAAAAACGTTTGTAGAGTTAAATTCAATATTAATCGATAACAACGTATTTTTATCTTTCTTGTATATATATATATTGTATTAAAAAAAATTATATATATACATATTGTATTACGTATTATATTATACATATACAAAGTTTCGACAACTTGTATCATGTATTATACAATGCATTATACAGTTTCGATTTCGGTCAAATCGTTAAGGAACATGCCGGGTGTGTATTCCAGGCACAATAGCCAGGAGCTCATTCCAAATATTTGATTCCGGAATAAGCGTCTTAACAATGCCCGATGAATATTACAAAGTCAAACAAAAACATCCTGGCCTCGTCTCCGTTTGTCCGCCCGCCATTGTTCCTCCTCCTCGCGCTTCTTGCTCGCCTCGCCCCTTCCTTATCGCGCTTCCAGGCCCGCGAAATTGCACAGGGCCCCTCGCAAATGCGCGCCGCTCTGAAAATCCGCGGCGGTGAGAATTTGCAATGGTAAGCGATCGCCCGCGTTAAGATTAACCGCTCGTTGTCTTCCTTCCGCCCTTGGCGGCATTCCTCCACCCCAAGCCCCACCCCTCGCGATTTTATTTCCTCAGTGCAAATCTCTTCTCGAAGCGCGAGACTCCCCTGAATGGACCGATCCTTTCTTTTCCTCGCGGAATGAAATCGCGAGGTTTTTTTGCGCGCGAGGAAGTAAAACGCTCGTAGCCGCGATTTTTCTCCGCGAGCGCCGACTGTTTTTAAGAGTAACGCAAAGTTGTTTTCTTCCTCTTCCTTTCTTCCCCCCTTTTTTTCTTTCTTCCTTCAGTCGATATTGTACGTCGCTTTGGAAGGTGTACAAAGCTCGCGGGAGTGTACCAATCCGTTTTCTAGTGGAATGAAATCGCGGGGTTCTTCTTTTTCTTCTTCTTCTTCTTTTTTTTTTTTTTTCGTGTAACGGGGTAAAATGTTTGCAGCCGCGGTTTTTCTTCACGAGCGCCGACTGTTTTTTAAAGGCAACTCAAAGTGGTTTTCTTCCTTTTTTTCTGTAGCGGATATTGTACGTCACTTTGGAAAGCGGAAACCTCGCGGGGGTAGACCAATCCCCTTCTTTGCAGAACGAAATTACGATGTTTTCCCCTTCGCGTAATTAGCTGAAACCTT
Source organism: Ampulex compressa (assembly GCA_038496175.1). Taxonomy (NCBI): domain Eukaryota; kingdom Metazoa; phylum Arthropoda; class Insecta; order Hymenoptera; family Ampulicidae; genus Ampulex; species Ampulex compressa. The sequence goes on along the minus strand of JBCFXI010001942.1, from coordinate 20,962 downwards.
TGTACCCGGGGTTTTTCTTCGCGAGCGCCGACTGTTTTTGAGGAGGGGCTCGAAGTTGATGTTTTGTAGCCGATGCTGTACGTCTATTTACAAAGCCGCCAAAGCAAGATAAATAAAGTCATCCCCTTCCTTACAGAATAGTCGAGGTTTTAGGGTAATGAAATACGATGTCTGTAGATGCACTTTATTTTTTTTAACGCAGCTATTTTTTTTATACGAAGCAAAAGTTTTCCTTCCCGAAGATTATTTATTATATAAACAGCCAGCAAGGCTAACAACCTCGATTATCTATACCTTATAATACAACAAAAAAATAGCCTGAAATCGACTCTATCGTCCAGAGACACTTTTCCAATATTTTCATTCATTACATAATAACAGTAAATATCATCGAAATCCTCAACGCGCGGTCAAAAATAATTTCAGCGGCATTTCACGCGGAATTCGCTCGCCGAGAACGTCGATAGGGCGGAAACGATTCGTCGCGTTCGACGTGAAAGGGTGGATGGAAGAAAAACCCGGGGTCAACGAAGCTGACCAAACTTTCCCGGATTTTCCAGCCTCGAAGGTTAATTCGGAGAGAGCGAGAGAAAAAGGGAAAAAGGGGGGAGACGAAAGGATTCGAGAATGGTTTTCGTCCCTTCGGCCCGCGAGATAATTCGAGCTAATTTCGCAATCGACACGGCGCACAGAAGTCGAGCCGATTTACAAGCCTCTCCTCGCAGCTCGAATTAAAGCTCGCGCCAACCGCTCAGATTGGTGGCACCGTGTTTTATTGAATTTATGATAAATCGCTTTTAAAACTCTCGTCCACGCTCGAGCGGCTCCCCCTGGCTGTCTCGCCTTGGCGGAGAGCCGCGACTGCAAAGGGCGAGAGAAAAGACTCGCTTATTCCGCCTGGCGCGTTAATCGGCTTGGCCCAATCAAAGAGCCGCACAATTCTGGATTTCCTTCGAAGCTTCGTTAAACTTATGGTTTATCGATGCTTCGATGTTCACGTGGTTCAGGATTAATCCATGTTCTCGGGTATACACGTGGTAAAATGGCGTTGGCAAAAATATGGTCTATTAAAAGATTATAAATATGGTCTATATAGAGATTAATTAGTACTATTAAAGATTAAGATTAAAAGAGAACTATAAAGAGTTATCGAGACTATTGGTAGTAAACGAGAATCGAGGTTTGGTATAAAATTGGTCTTCGTACTTCTTGACTCTCCATCGATTTTTTTTTTATGGAAATTCAATACTCGAAATTCTTTCTCTCTGAAAATTTCCCTAAAACTCGACTGAAAATTAAACGTATGCCTAAGTACGCTGTCTTATGTACTAGAATCGTCGCCTAAGCTGTTGGGCGTCCTTAAGGAGTTCCTCTTTTTTTTTCCGCGCGGCAGCATAATAATTTTCATAATGGCAAATCAGGATAATTCGATGAGTAAAAGGAGGAAAAAGTATTTCTGTCTTATCCGTGCTATTATCACGTGCAATCATCGTGGAGATATGTTTTTACCCCCTTAGTAGTAATTCAGCTTCGAATGGATTAACGACGGCAATTACAGCAGCAGAAAGAAAAGGTACCTCGTTGGTACGAAACGAAACGAAAGGTCGACAGACATTGACGCCCCAGAAATAATGCAAACCTCCCGCCTTCGATCTAATTATTTCTAATTAAACGCTTCGCCCGGGTTCAATTTGGCGCCACCGGAATACGGACGTAACGATGCTGTTAATTATCTATATTACCTTCCACCCGGGTTTCGCTCAAACTTCTATGACACGCGGTATTAATAGGAGCTGCGATCAAACCACGATATTTTTCTACAGCAGCTCGTCGATGTACGAGCCGTGTTTCAAAGGTACCGGGAATTTTGTCAATTCGCTGGTTGTGTTAGTTCGATTCACACGATTCTTTCATAGTTATGTCGGTGAACGTGTCTCAAAAGTATCTATAAATTGTTAGTCATATCGGATGTTTGGCCCATTGTCAGCTGTCAAAAAGGTTACAGGTGTTTCAGTGCTATCAGCGCCATCGACAACCGATGAAAACGCGAAAGAAGCGAATGAAAACAACACTGTAATAATGCCCCAGCCGCCATATTGGATGAATATGACACCACGTGACTATTTCTGTTCCTAAAAATAACGAGAATCTCAAAGAACCGCAGTAAACATGAGATTAAAAACGCATCACTAAGAGAGTGAAACGCCATTCCAAAAATCGAGTTGCAAAAGTGTTTTAGAAATTGGAACAAACGCTCGAACAATTCCATAATATCCAACGAAGACTATTTCGAAGAGGACAACATGTGGTAGACCGATAAATAAAATTCGTTTCGAAAACCGAAAATTCCCCTTATTTTTTCAACACACCTCGTACCAATCGTGTCGCGAATTTCGATAAAATATCAAACGCTCTCATCTCACTTTCCACATCCCACTTCAAAGCCGATACACCCAGTGGAACTGTCGCGATCAATTTGAACCACCCGCGTTCCCCTGTACGCCCAATAAATATCGCGCGGCTAAACTCCCCGAACTTCTGGACCAATCCGCGTCGTCCCTCATTGTCCCCGTGTAAAATTTGACGCGCGCGCGATATTCATGAATAATTAAGCCCGGGGATTTTCGAGGGGCTGGTCAGGGAGGCGCGGAAAATTCCGCTCTATCCGAGATCTTTATTGTGCCCCGAAGTTTCGAGGAGGGGCGCGCATTACGGTTTAAAATTAGCCGAGGCGCAACGAAGACTCCCAGTTTCCAAGTAGGCGAAGTACTCGCGTTAATTCCGGGGGGGGGGGTAGGGGAGGGGAGGGGGAAGGGGGAGGGGCTAATTCGAGACAGGGAAAGGGCGTGAACACGACGTTTCCAGGCAGCGTTTCGCAATATCCCGCTGGAATTGTCCTGCCCTCGGTTAGGTCCTCGGTTTAATAGGATCGGTTATTAACCCTCCGGCAGGAGCATTCAATAATATCGGTCATTATTTGCTTGATTGTGCCCGGTAAAGACTCCCAGCTCCTGATAACCTATTAGTTCCACTGAATTACCGGAGACAATGGGCCCTGGCGCCGATCGAACGACAAAAATCGTTCCTTTGATTCTATTTTTGCTCCTCCCATCGAGGAAATCCGCGTCTCTTGTTCCTGGAAACAATAAGGCCGTTGTTTCGCGTCAAACTCCGAGCGCGCCTCCTCGAAGGTCGATCTCTTGTCCTTTTATTACTAGGGGTGCTGATTAATACAGGGCATTCCAAAATCATCTACTCCATCTTCGATAGACTATAACTAGTAGGCAAAGTGACGTGGAATTATGATTCTTCAAGGATTCTCTAGTACAATGTTCTCTCAATGGATGATTTTATTTGCTCAAAGTGCACTCAGTTTTTTATCATGCATTTTTTTATCGTGAAGGTTGGAGTCTCCGATTTAAGAATGAAAAACCAGAACGATTTGGAGAAAGATTTTAGATTAAGTTACAGATTTAAGAGAAACAAACCAGTAGATGGCCCACCCTATACAATCGTTCAAGAATTGTATTTCTACGCCACATTGTCTCCTAGTCATCGACCATCGAAGATGGAATACATCATTCTCGAAGACTATAATATTTTGCATATAATATATATTTGATATTTCAGAATAATATGATATTTCTGATATACTGGTAGTATTTCCAAGTGATCGACATCGTTGAGATAGAAAGGAAGCGTTGAACGATCCTCCCGTTAAGTTTGCACGAAATTCAGAGCGCTTGAGTGCGACACCATCGCTCTGGATGGTTCATCCAAAATTCTGTTCCGGGGCAATTAAGCGTTATTAATGTTTTTGTAATTCGCGCGCTCATAATATCCGGGATGAAGTATGTCGAGGATTTGTCAGCAGTCGTTGATGCAGCGGAGCGCGTTAATCTAGATTTGTCGTGGCGTAATTGAAATTTATTACATTGTAACCCCGAGTTCTGGGACCCCCCCCGGTACTCATGGTAGCCGACTATTTATTCCGTCCCGGTGGCTTCGTTTTTCATCCTTTTTAAATGCAGCCGTAACGAGACTAAACAAGGCCAGTTCAAGCGGGTCAAGAATACACAAAGGACGAAACTCGGCCCGGCCTTTACTTACACGGACTAACTTCAACCACGGTGCTTGCATATGCATCGCGTTAACATCCCTGTTTACCCCCTCGAAATTCTCCAGACAAAGTCGTTTCGGGTGAAAACTTTCACCGCTGGTCTTAAACTTCCAAATGATTTTTTCATCGATGTTCCTTCGAAATAATTAACAGGATGTAACGAAGCCTCTTTTTTAACGAATAACAGGAAGTGAGGGAACCTGAAAGCGGAGGTAAGTCGAAAAATTAGCTGTTCCATATATGGATCGTTTATTTTGAAAGTGGTGTAAGTCCATTTTCTCTTGTTTCGAGAAAATCAAAGGTTGGCATATTTGTCGATCAAAAAATATCGATTAATATTACCGAGCGTGGCGATATTTCTACTCGTATATCGTACAAATGTAAAAAGCAGTAGTCACTGATCTTACCACCTGTCTATCGAAATTGGATTTACACCCCTTTCATAATCAATGACTGCGCAATCTCTTCTATCGGCCAGTATTAAATCGAACAAAGCGTTGGTATGTTTTAAGATATTAAATATCAACTGGTTATAAACAAAAAGTCCATGCTAAATTAAGCGTAAATCACGTGATATATAATTTTTTTTTAAATGAACTTACACCACTTTCAAAATAAACGGTCCATATCTCGTCTGGACATTCAGCAATTTCGCATCGTTTCTATGCAGAGTAGTTCGGTTCTTGCGTATTTCAAGGAATTTTTCTCTCTCGCCCTTCATTCCGCGCATCCGCGATAAACAGCGTATGGTGTAAGTAGATAAATCGTACGTTTGGGGGATGCTCCGTGCCAGTCTATTGGATAGTTTCCGCTTGGATATGCATTGTGCAATCTGTATTCCTCGGAGGTTTACTGTCCGCGCATTATCGAACTCGGTCTACTTGGTTAGTCGTCGATGGCACCGGTAAGGGCCGCGAAACCGGCCAAAGTACAGTTATGTATTTCCAATATAGCCTTCTATATTATCTGACGACAGCAGCTTGCAGCACGTATGCCGGGCCGTAAGTTAAACCTGTAGTCGACAAACCACGTATAATTGGTCGAACGAATAGGCTGCGTGTCGGGTTCATCGAGATACCAAAGGCAAACTCGACTACTTGATCCTTTATCCGTAGATTAGCGAACTTTCTCGAATTTTTCTTCGAAGAAAAATCAATTTCAAAGTGTACTTTAATCGATGCTTAATAAGTATAGCAATCATAATTTTTTCTAATTTAATTAATTGGTTTTGTTACTGTTTTGTGTATATGGTTTCTCTTTCGCTTGTTTAATCCTTTCTGTATACCAAAGTGGAATACGAAAAGTAATCTTAGTTATAACGAGAAAAATATCCGTGTACGAGGATGCAGAACGAATATTCGGATAATCCTCTCGAAACTCGCTCCCTCGTAAGGGCATTCTATTTTCAACGCGAACCTCGAAAGATCGAAAAGGCAGAAGACGCTCGAAAGGTGACGTCGCTGAAACTCGAACGTGAGGAAAGTAATTAAAATTTTATACAACATCCAACGGGCCATCGTGAGCGAACTTCGCTAGTTTGCGTCGTTTAATACAATTTTCTGCTCGTTTCAGTAATTTTAACCGAGTAATTGTCTCTCCAAAACACTGGTTCGCGGCGATATAATCCAAACTACGTAACGAGCACTAACGCACATTTGTCCGATCTTCGCTTCGGTCCTTCGCGAGAATAACGCTTGATATATTTCCATCGTAAATTTTTCGTCACCGCCTCCTGGAAAATCGTCCAACGCTCCGCTTGTAACAAGATTTTCGCTTTAACCAGGATCTACGGAGCGCCAAAGAAAAAAAATTATTATTCAATATTTCATTTCTCAGTCTCATTAATTTTCCGTATTTTTCGTTTATTCATTTACCAATATTTTTAAAGTACGCGTAAGCTCAGAATCTCAGGCTCTTCCATCCATCAATGTTGATCGACGTTTTTTCGGTCATCGCAGCTTGTCCAATGTTCCCTATAAATATCGAATAGGGTTTTTTTTTTTATTCCAACGAGCTGCATATCCCCGCTTTTGTGCATCGCGCGCACAAGGTGTTCGTTCTCTCGATATCCTCGACTCTGTGGCTCTGTTATCGGCCGCCGCAGTCTCGCAATTTGCATGAAATTCCTCGGGTTCCGTGGCGAAAGGAGGCGTAACTCCATTGGGAGCTTGGCCACGTTACGTGCGAAATAATCGCGGTTGGCTGGCCGGTCATGGGTGACGAATGGACCGTATGGGCGTAGGTGGTATTCTCTAAGCGACCGATCGAGATCCGCGGAGGATTACGAGGGTCGATTTTATTTTATATACGTGTCCCCTTCATCGTTCGCGTTCACTCGATTTCGCGCTTATCTTGCCTCGCGTCCAGATTTTTTCATTTTTTATCGTTTGGTTATTTGTATTTTTCATTTGGATATTTTTTATTTTTCATTTGGATATTTTTATTTTTAATATCTTATCGTTTGGAAAATTCTTGTTCGATCAACACATCAATGGCCGCTCGCACAACGCCTGTCCGATATTAAAGTATTAAATATGGCGTACTGCCACTAAAGTGTTAACGATAATAATGATAAGAATGATGAAGTAATAGTTAAAATCAGTTGACGCAGGATTTATCGTTAAGATGCTCTTGGAACCACCAGAAGAGATAAATATATAGCGTCTGAAAAATTGTCTCCTTTTTCAATGAATTTCCGCAACGTTTAAAGCAGATTCCAAATCACCAGAGCTACAGTATACATATCGTATAAAAGGTTTGTATTTTATACGCAACAAAAGCTATCGAACGATACCCAAGTTTCTTCAACCCTTGGAGATCGTAACTTCCTCGTCTATATACCTTTAATATCTACAAATTTGCGCGAGGTACTTGGAAAAATGCTAACACGAGGTTCGCGTTGAAAGGGGGATATGTTTGATCAGCTTACGGGATGAATTTCACAAAGAATTTCATACATCCATCGCACCCCACTCTCCCTCTCTCTCTCTCTCTCTCTCTCTCTCTCTCTCTCCTAAGTTACCGAATACGTGTTGCGCATTTTCTCTCGGAACATTTCGCGAGATTCTTTAGATCCACCGCGTTTCTCCCTGCAATTCCGTGCGATTCACGTGCAACATTCACTCAATTGCAGTACGAAATCGGGATTTCGTTTGGATAAGAGCAACATTGGGCGGAGGTTGGACGTGGAATAATGTGAAATTTAATGTTGCTACTAGTCAGGCTTGTGTTTTATCGTCTGGCCTCCCTCGTGATTTTACGACGAAAACCGGCCTTCCCACCGTAAATCTCTCACGCTTTCGGACACATTCGTTTCATTGCTCCGTCATTACGTCGCGTTTGTCTTCATACGGAAGCGTAAAACCGTGTACCTTCATCCCTTTTACGATTTCGGTGTCGCCTACAATTACACTCGTAAAATCAAGGCTGCTCCTCGTTCCCGAATTGCGATGGCAAATTTCGAGGACAGACCGCTCCTAAGTCCAAGGCGATATTAAATTTTGATACGAAGAACTTGGGTTTTCTGCGCGGATCGAGTATAGAAAAAAGAACAGAGAGAAAAATACAATAAAAAAATAGAAGTTGTAGAGGAATACAAAAGCAAATTTCCAGTAACATTTTTTTAAATATTTAAAAGTAGATCTGCGATTTCACACTAATGGTCAATTTCTCATTCAACCATTAGTCTCAAAAAAAACTCTTCTAAGGTTCAAGGCATGTCTGTAAAGAAAAATAGTCCGATCAAAGGTAATATCGATCCTTTTTATGATTATCTCCCAAACGTTCGCTTTATTTCAACTGGTAAGACACGATACTCCTGGTCTTGCTCGATTAATCGAATAAAAGTAGAAGCCGCGGTCTTGAAAAACTTTCTCGCTGCTCCTCAAGACCGCGGCATCCACTTTCGTTCATCTTCATTCAAACCTCGATCAAGCAATTTAAGCAGCGCATTTAACACTAAAACTACCAAACCAGTCAAAATGACGTTTCATTAAAAAATCGTACTACTTTATAACCATCTATTTTTTGCGATCTTCCATGATTTTCATGCAGTATACTCAAACCTGTTTTTGTTCGATGGATAGGGAATGCGTAAAAGAAAACGCATAAAAAAAATCGCACAAATAAGAAATCGCACAAAAACAGGTTTGAGTGTATTTAGATCATCATTATGATTTACTCAAAATTTCCCTTTACTCTCCCCTCTTTTTTCCAAGATGTATGCAGTGTTCCAAATACACCCAGAAAGTGGCTGGTAGTCCCAGTATTAAAAACACGATCTTCTCCCACTTCAGCAGCGCTGTGCAGCCTCGTTGTTCCCAACACCGATATCCCATCGTCTCGCCGCTCGTCCTTCGTTAATATCCTCGGCAAAGATGCTTTCTTGCGGCTTTGGTCACTCAGTTCGATGGAGCGTAAACAATGAAAGCGGATCGATGAAGATCGGCGTCTTTGTTGCCTTCGAGAAACTCCCCGACACTCTTCCGGGTGCTGAGGAAAGGAGTGAAGCATCCAGCTTCCGCGGCCCAGCCTCGATTCAATTACATTAGGCGGATGCCAGGGATCCATCGCCTAACCGAATGCCAGGAGGACGCAGCTCTCTCTCTCTCTCTCGCTTCCTCTCTCCTTTTTCTTTTTTCCGCGCGCCCCAAAATGAAGCTCTTCCTCTCGCGCCACTCGAGAATGGCGGAAGGCAGGTCCTGAGCAGGTCTCTAGAGCGAGTGAATTTCTTCGAGCGCCTCCAAGGTCCATCCGTCATCGCGACGACGATCACGTAGCGCTAATGACGCTCGTGGATCGATCGCGGTTTGTTTTAAAGGGTGGAATTATTGGAGGATATTCTGTCCTTCAGGTGTATCATTGGTATCGCTGGAGGAGGAAAGGAGCGAGTTGGGATAATGATCTAAGAGGTCGAGGCTCGTAAATAAAAGCAGAAGGGTTGAAGTAGGGTAAATGTATGCGAATATTTGTATCTTTTTTTTTAACACTATTCCTACCAGCCATTTTCCTGACAGATTTAAGATTACTAAATATATCCTTGAAGAAGAAGAGGACGAAGGAAAAATGTCGATAGATTAATTTATCGATCCGTATGTTGGGAGAAAATCGTGAAAAATCCCAGAAGTGACAGCGCCTCAAAGTTCTACGATTTTGTTGAAGTTCTCGCGATAGGAATAGTGTTAAATTCATTTTTCGGCACCGACTGCTAAGGTCATTTGGCCTAGGACCTACTGTTTTAAGGTGAGTACCACCAGAGCTACGGTATACATATATTCGTATCTTATAGTTAAATAATAAAGATATTAAAAAAGAAAAAAATGCACTATCACGAGTACAGAGGATTTTTATGAGAAAAAGTAATTAGACATCGGCTGCTTCGTTCTCTTGGTTGGTTCTGGTGTTAAAAGAGGACTTGTTAATCGATAGAGGTAAAGGATAAAACAGTGATGTCGATGGCTCGACATAGCGGCGGTATAAGCAGACGTAGGTTATTTGGAAATCGGTCGCCGCGCCGCGGATAAAAGGATTTCGATGTTAGAGACGAGGGCGCGATTGCTTCAAAGAGGAGGAAAAAAAAAAAGCCGCGGGGAAAAGGGTCGAATCGCTATCCCATTACGCTTCGGGGCAAAAAGGAGCGAGGGTGTCGTCTAAACGTTTGAAAATTTCACGTATCATCCCACGCAGCGCCGAGGAAAACTTTTTGCGCGGGAATTAAAGGTCCTGAAAGGAGGGAGGGGAATAACTAACCCTATCCAGCTGGTTAAAAGCACTCCTGGACCTCGCAGGCCGACTGGACCGGCCAATGATTAATGGCCCGACCGGGAAAAAAGCTTTCGAGCTTTTATACCCTCCGCCATCGCCCGGGGATCGACTCGAGGACGTCTGGGGCCAAAAAGAAGCACGAAAATGGCGAAGGACGTGCCGTCTCTTCGGGCGCGGAGCTCCTTTTTTCTTATAATTTTTAAATTGACTTCCCGTCACCGATTTTGACGATGTCGCGATCTAAGATGTCGGAATAGTGGCCAATAGGTCTAAGGTTGTTATTAACTGGACCATGGTTTAAGCTTAATGCATGCGGGTGATCGTAAGAGCTCGAAGACTAGTGCGGCTCGCTCTTGCTCGATGCCAAGAGAGCCAAGTGACTTTTTTAAATATATTAATGAATTTTGCCAATGGAAATAGATGTCAATTTTGTATGGAATAAAAAATGCATACGTACATTTTGCATATTTTTACATATGCATATATAAAAAAATACATAAACACACACACACACACACACACACACACACACACACACACACACACACACACACACACGCACGCACACGCACACACACGCGCGCGCGCGCGCGCGCGTATATATATGTATATGTATATGTATATGTATATGCATATGTATATCTATATGTATGCGCATATGTATACGTATATGTATATGTATGCATACGAATATAAATGAAAAAGGAATTCTTCGATTGGCTGTTCCGCGATAATAATCGACGCATACGTCTATCGCGCCTCGTATTTTCGCCTCCGGTAAACAAACAACGATGCACAGGAGCAACACCGAGGGCGGTTTCGAGGCGGGAAGGATAACTAATGTAAATTGACTGGAACATTTCCAAATACGGCGGCGCCATCCCTCGTCCGCAATGCAAACAGCGAGGGCAACAACAATGGGCAGTTAAATGCCTCGGATGCATCCGAAAAACAATGCCTAATCCGAAGAAGAATGAGCCCAGTGCCAAGTCTGCACCGAAGCATTCTTTCCGGGGTATGGCCTATTAGTCGTGGAAAAAGGACGCTTAAACGAGAACAATCGCGACTGTTACTCCCTACACGCCGCTACTTTAATTGCGCCTAAGTATCCCAATGTTGACTTCCCCTTCGAAGATAATAACAGCCGCGAAAGGACGAAGTCTTCGAAGGCGTTGTATCCTGGATTCAGGAGATTCAGATATTAACACGTTCTCTACGAGGGATAATTAACATTACAACTACTCGCCACTTTCGAGAGATATTTAGAAAACCGCGTGTATCTTCAAAAAAAAAAAAGAAGAGAATACAGAAGGAAATTTGAATAAGTCGATATAATGATCTAAACACTGTGGAGAAATCATGGAAAATCTGAGGAAATGCATCGTCATAAAGCGCTACGATTTTTCAAAGAAACGATTGACCAGTTATTTCTGACTGGGTCGGTAGTTTTAGCGCTAAGAACATCTTGCTCTCAGTGCTAAAAGTTTGTTTTAAAGAAAACGACAAGACCTCATGAAATTCGGTATTAATCAATCGCCAGTTTGCAGTGACATTCACGATGATCAAAAAAAAAGAATTAACCACGAGATAACTCGTAACTGGCAGTGAGCGTGTTAATTATACAAGGCGGTCCAAAATCCAGGTAGCAAATTGGATCACGGCTCGGAATAAGAGGAACATAAGTAAACAGTGTTTCACATCGCGTCTCGTACCAAAACGACCACAGCGGAAGAATCCCAAACGATCGTTTATCCTTCGAGTGCTCGATAATATTCTCGATGGCTCTTCTAGTTTTCTATTTACCTCGAAACCTCCTTCGTTACTCTCGATTCTCGCCTTGCGCCAAGCCGTCGAATCTCCCCGTTTCCACCATAAACAACTCTACAACCCACCCTCTGCACTCCTACAACAAACCAAACTCGCTTATCCGCGAATCGGTGGGACAAAATTATCGACTGGAATCGATTAATCGCTTCATCATCGCGCGCTCGGCCATCGCGCACGTCATTTATCCGAGTTAAAGCGGCAGAGCCGCGCGTCGAAAGGTTCGCGAAATAAAACGATGTATTATTCGAAACGATATTTCGAACGATGTCGCATCAAGAGCCTCCTGCCGCGTCCCTCGCTTTCAGCCGGGCCAACAACCCTGGACAATTCCCACCCCGCCCCTGAGTCCGGTCGCTCGCGCCGCCACCTTGATTTCAGCTCACCCCGACACGTCCCCCCCCTCCCCCTCTCGCCCTCTCTATCTCTCCCACTCTCGCACGCTGGCTCTGCACGACCGTCTCTCTCCCTCCTGCCACCCCCCGCTCGCCATTCTAACGGGCATGACCAACTTCACTCACGCGTCGGCCGGCGGGGGGCTGCAGCTGCTTATTAATGGGAAGACTTGTTGCACCCTCGTATCGTCCTCCTGTCAGAACGCTTGCACGTCGCTTTTTACAGCGTCGGGAGGAGGCTGTTTTTGCGAGCTTTTAGGACGCAAGTTATTTCGAGGCTCGGACGCGAAAGGGGATTGGCAGGCTGGGCGTCGATGGTCAAAGTCGAATCGATGCTCGCTGACGAGGTTTTGGCTACGATGAGAAAGCGCTTCGAGGCGTGTTGCAGCTTCGAGTGGTTCGAGGACGTGGGAGTACTTCGGCTGTAAGTACGTTGCGCTACTCGATGATATATTGGAGATGTATGTTCTAGCAGTGTTCACTATTGTTCCGACGAAGCGTGCGATTTTTGTGTGGATAGAAATATATGGTTGTTGCGTGGATTTTCCGTCATCGTCGATGCGTAGTTTTATGTGGACGTTGGAAGTACTGGGAATGGTTCTACGTTCCTGGGAAGGGTGAGTATCCGGGTTTTCGAAGCGAGCGTTCTTCGAAAGCGGGCAAAGCCACTCGCGGAGTTGTAGAGCGTGTGGTGCGGTAAGTGGCGCGACCAAAAGCGGATATTGCCCCTGCGGAGATGAATGGAAATCGCCAAAGGAATCTCTTTCGTTGAGCCCCGTCTTCGAGGCAAACTAGCTTACACGGCCCTTCGAGCGCGACAGCGCTTGCTCCGCGTCCAGATTAAGGAGTCGCCGATAATGCGGACTTCTTAATCGTTTACGCTCGAAAATACACTCGTTAAAAGCATCCCAAAGTATAATATATTGAATTGGCAAGTAAGTAATTGCGGATTTCACTGCCGAATAATTATGGTTAAATTTTTTATTCATATTTACGTGTTCCAAATGTAAAGCCACAATACTGTTTTCACATTTCATAATACAATTGTAATTTGGCAAAAATCGTGACTTTTACTTCCGTACCTCTTATTCGTCGCTGGATCGAAAGTAACATAAATCCAGAATTACTCACTTGCCAACCCAATATATTCTTCGCGACAAGTCTAACAACAACAAAGGCACGTATGACATAATCACCATATTAATAGCAACACGATAATAAATATCTACTAATAATACAAATAAAACAATAATAATATCAGTATATACTATAATAACATAAAAAATAATAATAACACAATAACAACGACATCTTAAATCATCATTCCTCGTATATCATTACATTATCTCTTTACCGCTCGACAAGCGAAAAAAAATCCCCCCCTCCCCCCTCAGCAATGGTCGCCAGAAGGCCACTGCGGGGAGTAGCGAAATTCGATCCTTTTCGCTTATAAACGGAAATAAATCGGCGCCATGTGCGGCAGTCACATGCTCGTCCGTTGGCAAGTTTGCCTTTCGAATCGAAACGCCTGTCCACGGTAGTGCACTTCACATGCGTCGAGCGGCAACGAGGCCGAATGTATTTTTCATGGAGCCGCAGCGGAGCTTCGGTGTCGCAGTGGGGAGCGTCGAATAGAAGGAAAATATCCGGTGCACTTTCCGGCGAAGAAATAAACATTCTGGCTCTCCGGGCTCACTTTTCGACGCGGCGCACAGTGGCGTCGGTGGCGTGCCTTCTAAGTAATTGACCGACCACTTACCGTAATTAATTACTAAGTATACGGTTAGTGCTAATGGCCTGGGGCCGCGACGAAAATTTCTGCGGATGAAAAAGCCGCGGCGGATGCGTTGCGACCAATGACGATTATGACGCTGCCTTCTCGCCCTTCCGCTCCCATTTTTTTTTTTTTTTATTTTACTTTTCTTCCCATTCGCCAGGCTTTAGCGGCATCCCTTTATTCGTATGATACATATGATGCTGAAGGAGATATTCGTATCCACGACGCCAATGAATAATCATAATGAATATAAATAACGGTACAGCGCGTTCGAAACATTCGCGTCCTTCGATGCACTGCCAATGAGTGGCATTTAAATGTCAGCGGCGCGATTCTAAATTCCCTGCCGATCAGTGTTCTATATCAAGGCGACGTATCGGATCAGCGTGTCCTATCGGAGAATACAACGATGAAGCGCGAGGCGGTGTTGCTCATTCCACTTCGTACTTCGAGGAACAGGACACTGGGATGTTTTTCCTCGGGTTTCTTTCGTGGCGCTTCTCCTTACTATCAACGTACCTCGTTGAGACGTCGGTTGGCGGTTTTAAAAGCGAGTATGAGCGCAGGGAGGATAGCTATGCGGGACCTGAAACACCTGCGATTCGTCGAAGGCAGAGATAATTGGTGGTAATCCATCGATCTGGCGGTGCGCGGGGAATGAATTTTAAATTGAAACAGCTGAATTATTTCCGTCCACTTATCGAACAATCCGTTATTTCGCGGTTTCGCCGTATCGCTTAGGCGTATGGATGATAACCGAAACGAGTAATCGTTGCTAATCGCGTCATTACGTAGCGCTCGAGCTCCCATATCCCGGCCATCGGCTCCTCTGAAATTAATCTTCGCTCCGGGTATAACGAACCCCTTCGATTCGCTATAATCGTCGATCGAGGTTTTCGCCTTTCATCCGCCATTTTAACGCATAATCGAATCGAAATTGGACGCGTCTCGTTGAGTTCCGATGATCGGCTGCGATTGGCTGATGCGAGAGAAACTATTAAATTTTCCGCCAATCAACTTGCTTCTGTTATACGTATGTTCCGCCATTGGAAACAATTTTTTTTTACGATTGATAGAAAGAATAGAAATAAAGAAGTGGTTTGATCAGAGGATTTGACTGTTGAATAAATATATACCTAAGACGATAAGAATGATAATTATAAAGTACTCGCTGATTATGTCTATTTCGAGATTAAGTTACGTAATGGGGTGTGAATAATTGATAGTTAATATTATCTTATCGCCACTAAGAGGAGGAGGAGTTACGCAATAATTTTGATTATTCGCAAAGTGATCGTGGACAGTGGGTTATTTAATGAGACTCTCACGCGGTTACACAACGAGAATAATGTCTCCGGCGCGGGGCACCGCGAAGCGCGGTGTTCGAGGCATATTCCATCCATCGATCGTTTTCACGAATGCGTCCTTGACGTCTTGCAAACATCGACCCTCGTCAAAAATACTCGTTGCCAAGCCAAGCCACTGTGTATTTCCAAAGAATCGGAAAGCGCCTGGCCCTACGGTCCAGCGATGTCCCAAGGAGTTACGATCTTACGGACAAGAATAATAATGGAATATCTGGTAGGGGATAAAAAGATGATAGATTTACTCTCGAGCCCTCTCAACCATACTTCGCTTTCATTAAATCTCATTATAGTCCGACATATTGTAATCGTACGATTCGATACGTATACTCCACGTCATTTTCCTAATTCAATCCGCTAATTATCATAGTCATGATCTATCATATACGATAACATATATAATAATGTATAATAATACATATTATTATTACAAGAAACACCTTTGTTCCTCTAGAAAAATGATCATTCTCGCAGAAAAATACTCGCCACAAGATTATATTAACACTAGAACTACCATCCACTTTCTGGGTATATTTAAAACGCCATATATATCTTCAAAAAAAAAAAGGGGGAGAGTAAAGAGAAATTTCAGTAAATCAAAATGATGATCTAAATGAATGCGTGAAATCATGGAAAATCTCAAAAAATTCATCGTTATAGAGCACTACGATTTTTTAACACTATTCCTACCAGCCACTTTCAAGATATATTTATGTCTACTAAATGTATCCTTGAAGAAAAAGAGGGCGAAGCGAAAATGTCGATAGATTAATCTATCGATCCGTAGGCTGCAAGAAAATCATGAAAAGGGTCAGAAATGACCGCGTCTCAAAGTTCTACAGCTTCTCAAAGAAATCACTGACCGGTCATTTCGGTAGGAATAGTGTTAAAGAAACGACTGACCAGTCATTTCGACTGCTTTGGCGGTTCCAGTGTTAAAACCAATACCACCGTACAAAACAGGTTTCAGCATATGCTTCATATAAACATCAGGTTTTCTCAGTGCCATTTACTTGTCTTTCCTACCAGTCAAGCACACCTCTGTATCGCCTCAGCCTCGAAGCCTCATTCAGAGGTGTTCCATGGTCCAAATTCAGCCGCGACTTTCCCCGATCGTTTCGATCCTTCCCGACGCGAGCCAGTGTCCTGCGGATAATCTGCTCAAGGTTTCGCCATATTGGAGGAGCCATGGCTATCCTGCGGACATGTCCTTGATGCTCTGCAAGCATCACCCTCGTCACGGATACTCGGCGACGATGTAATTACAAGACACATCTGTGTGTTGGCCTTGACGCGGTGTTGGTGCCCGATAAAACAGTCCTTGGCTGTTGGGACTGCGTGTGTACACGTTTATACGTATATAGGTGGATATATCGATTGGAGCACAGGGTGAAGGGACGACGGGCGCCATGACGCCCTCCTTCCAGCCCCTCCAGACAACAACGACCGAATATAGCCCCGCCGATATGGGAGCTAATGAACCAATTACGCGTAATAGGGCCGCCGCCTTCGAGGAACGACTGTCTCTGTTTTCTTCGTTCCTCCGGTGCCCTCGTCATGCAAACAACACCGCCGATGACGCCGCTGCATTGTCGAGCGCTCAGCGGATGATCGAGGCTGAGCTTCTGCATCCGCGCTTTACTTCCCGGATCCCAGAATGGTGGCAGCGCCAGATTTGTGTGCGTCGTGAAGGCAGAAGGATAATGCTTCCTGTGCTTCTCTCTTTCTTTTATCGTAGTAATGTCCTTGTGCTCTGGTGGACGATGGTTTGTTCGATTAATAGTATCGGAGGATGATTAGGGTTTTGAGATATTTCGTGTAGAGCAAGTTGTGCAGGGCTGATCTTTTCTGTTTTGCGCGTTCTTGAAGTAATAGGCTTGAAAGGAATTGTTTTTTTTTTTTGTCGTGTACCGTGGAAATGGGAAGAGGATTTTTGCAGCGAGTAAAAGAGTGGTTTTAAAAAATCAACCATCGTCAACAAATCATCATTGAGTGTCACGCCAGTTTGACAGGGATTGCCCGTGGCGCCAGGATGGGCAGTAGGACGCATTTGCAAAATTTGTTATGAAAACATTTCAAAAAAGCTAGAAAGGAGAATTGCGAAATACTGTACGAAAAAATGTCGTGACATATTGCGAAGACTATGGCGATTCGCCATTTCTTTGCTTGAAATGCTTTAATACCACATATAATATGCACGCATAATAAATATATATTTCATGCGTAAATCAAATTTTCTTTAGATGTTTTATACCGCATTCATTTCTATATAATAACAAAAAGTAAAATATAAAAATAAAATTATATATAATTATAATATACGTAATAATAAAAATTCATAAGTATTCACATTTGCTGAAATCATATATTTTTCCATGAATCTGGGCGCATTGAGAAAGGCGTATCATTAATGCACGTAAAAAATCATTTATCTCGTTCAAATTACATGAACATATAACCACGCTGATTCATCATCCTTAAAAGCAGGCGATCACTTCATTATCTCACGCCTTGTACGAGGAATTTATATCAGGAATTTACAATATATATTTAGTTATACGAGAGCGGCAGTCGCGATAACTCTGGCGCGTCGTAAGAATCCTGCATAGCACGAGAGTCCGTCGTAGTCATACCGCGATGTAACGGAATTGGCTTGTCGAATCGCCTGGACGATGCCTGCTCCAGGCGGCTAACTTTTCGTAACAAGCGGCGAATCAGGAAATTAGTCGTCCGTTAGAACGGGAAACTCGAAGTGCGCGACGCATTTGGCGAAAGGGAGCGCAGAGCAGCCGAAGGGGAAATTGAAGCGTACCCCTCGCATTATACATCGGTGTTAAACGGACGAGGATCCTCCTTAGGACCTTAGGTGCGAGCGTTGACTATAGGCGACGAGCGTTCACAGGAAATTGCGGAGTGTCCATGGTATTGTACACGTGAATCGTCTTTTTTCCCCCTCGAAATAGCATTTGGTTGTCCAAGAAGTGTCGTTCGCTACCTGCACGCGGCTGCTTTGTCTGATAAAGTTTATGCAAACGTGAAACCTGATTGGTCGTATATTCTTTCTTCATCTCGAGACGATCTCTAGTTGTGTAGGTAATTCGATAGAATAATGGAAAAGAAAATATATTGTGCGTCTATTGTTTACTTATATAAGGGAAGATATTTTTGAGAGGAGTTACTATATGTAGACTTATATCAGGTGTACCGATATGAAGTGAGCGTTAAGATACAAGTGTGTCGATAGGGAACATTTGTTGTGAACGAGCCTTAGTTTTTTATTTTTTGATATGTCGATTGTGAAATATAAGGGTTGGATGAACATTGAGGCATTCTTTTTGTTTTTTTCCGCTGATAATTGGATCTGTATCACTTTGGGCTTTTGTAAAACTTTGGGCTAATTAAAACCAAGAATAATTTTTTTTTATTGGCCTTGGGTGTCGATCTTGAAACGATTAGACATCGATTGCAATCGTTAATTTATAAAAGGGAATGCATAAGAATTTAATCGCTACTAATGCCTGTTTTTTAGATAGAATTGTGGTATGAATATGGTTATTAAAATTACGCTCTCTTTATCCATCCCCAGCACTGTTGGTAGCTGGTGTACGTAATACGAAATATAAGATCCCGCATTATATGTAAAGTAAGGAAAGATTTATACGATTACATTCTAATGTATACGACGGAGTAAAACACTGTGCTCCATTATTATCATAAAATTCACATCACGTCTCGATAACCCCGTATGTAAACTACGTTAAAAAAAAAGAAAAAACTGGCTACGTGACCAAGATAGAAAGATGTTGCGTACGTAAATTGCGGGGACGCATAACGCGTGGCATCGCACTTATTCCTGGCACATTTGTTTTTCATCCCGAACCTTATAACGGACGATTGGGAAGAAAAGGGTGATTTAACCGCAACGAAATTTAATACGCAACGCCACGATATTTTCTAATCTTCCTAATAAGACGTGGCGAAAATATCTCGCGTGAAAATTGAAGGTAGGGAATATTCTATGAGCGGGGAAAATTCTCGTGGCCGAAGGTACGCTTTTGAAGCAATTTTTTCGGGATCATTAAGCTTAGCCAGCCGACATATATTGCCGCCTTCGTATTTCACCGTCTTACGAAGACGTACGCAAAATGGAATTTATTATTATCCTTCCCCTGAAAGTCCGAGTTTGGAAAACACGATAATGTTTCAATAAATAAGCGAACACCGAACGGATAAGTATTCCACGGATAATTAGAAATTAAACCTGAAAAAGCTAAAGGATCTAACCCCTCGCTTTCTCTCTTATTTATACATATATTTATAGATTCTTTAGTTCAATAAATTTATAAGATTTATTTTATAAATTAAATTAAATTATAAATTTTAAATTAAATTTATAAAATGTATATATTATAATATATCTATTTATTGATAGATAAATAGTTATATAAATTTATAGATAAATATTCAATAGTTCTTATTTATAGATAAACAAAGTACAAATAACCGTGCCTTCGTCACGATCAACGCTACAAAATGACCACACGCGATCAAGCATACCACATCCACTCTCCACGAGGAAAACGTACACGAAACACCAACAAACTTACCCATATCGCGTTCGCGCACAACACGAAACTGCTCAAGGAAACCCCCCAGTGAACGCCCGATCGTTTCGCGGAATACTTATAAGAAAATTCCAGATCCGTTTCACCGTTTTCCCAGGCTCAAAAGCGCCAATGGTTTCCATAGCACTTCCTTTTATACCGACTAATCCACACTCCGTTGCGCCACGGTTTTAATTAGTGCGCCCAGAATAGGGGGGGAAAGGAGCCAAGCACGACAGAAAGAGAGAGAGAGAGAGAGAGAGAAAGACAGACAGAGAGAGAGAGAGGAGGTGGGAGCAGAGTGTTTCAATGGTACGGAAAGAAAGGGAAATAAATCATTCAACCGATAAAGGAGTTTCGACCGAAATGACCTCGTTGCGTACCTCCGCGAAACTATGATTCATCGATCCCAGGGGCATACTTCCGCGAGTCCAAGATTTAGGAACAAAGGCCGCTCCCTCTCTCAGGCTTTGCGGAATAAGCGGATGGAAAGAAATGTCGTCGAAGGAATATGAAAGTTCAGGATTGTTTCGCCAGGCCTCGCCCATGGCGTTGTGGAGGCTTCGAGCCGGCGGGCGGCGCGAATGCCGGAATATCCGAGGAATTCCGAACTTGAGGAAGGCAGACACTGGGCCGAGTAATATCGCGGGGATGTCCTTTGAGGCCAGGGGCGTGGGGCGGTACAATATCGAGGGGAAGTTTAATTTTGAAAGTGCTGCACAATTTCGAGTACGCTTCATCGTGCCGCGCGCCGGGAGGCTCCTCCCACCTAAGGCAATTCCTTCTTTGAAGTTGAACTTGGCGCCGCCGTTTATCATTGCTGAGCGAGTGGGGAAGAATGGAAGGTGCAATGGTCGCGGATATTTCGCGCGGCTTGTCGCTTTAAAAACTGAATATTAGGGTGGAGAGGAACAATATATTGGGTTGTTCGGAATGTAATTTCGTTTTTTCCCGTCAGAGGACTTAATTACGTTTTTTCGAAACCAACTTCACACTTGAGCCGCATAACCATTATATGTCTTGAGAGCTGATATTGCAAGGCTTGTGTGTGAAAAAGTTCTATTAATTCTACACAGTAGTTTTTGGTTGGTGAAAAACGAAAAACAAAACGAAAT